>JAZGTK010000954.1:0-48086 GCA_036877625.1 Ambastaia sidthimunki
TTGGCCAGTAAGTAATGTTAAAAGCTGGAGAACTTTAATAATAACCCTAACTAAGCCTAGTTAAGCCTTGTCCTAACCTATACCTAACCCAAACAAGACGTAAACTGACAAAATTAATCGACAATTGTTGTATTTGTAACACTAAAGGGGTGTATATTTCTGTCTATGCATCCAAAAATACTATTTCTTATTCAGTCCCTTATCACCTTTTGCACCTGAAGCAAGATATGTTAGAAAACCTTTCTTTCCTCACATATGAAGTGCACCTATTATGTCTTAAAATGTTGCCTACATAAGCAGCTTGCTAGTTTTTTGGAGCAAAAGTCTCTAGCCAAAGAATCATTAAGATCAAAAATGATAGCTCTCTTTAGGTTACAATGATAAATAGGTCTTTCAACAGCTTTGACATGACATCAATCCCGGTGTAAGTCTATAAACAACTACATTAAAATGATATTGAGAGCACAAACTGGCACACAGAAACCACCCATCTTCTGACAGGTCCGTCACACACACACACACATGTAAAATCAAGTTCGCTTCAAAAGCTAGGTGTAAGTGTAAAAAAGTCAGTGTTTCCCAGAATTGTGAGCTCTAGACAAAGTCATGTGGGGCAGCATAATGCCAGAGGAAGAACTGTGTAATTTCACTGGAGACACACAATGCCATCTTTATTATGGTGACGATGGCAGGGAAGTGAATCTGTATTAGGTAGAGCACACAGAGCTCCATTGTGTTTCGTGTTAGAAGAACTTTAGTGGGCCTAACATTAACATTTGTAACTGCACATAACATGATCATTTACCAAACATGAGGGAGGATGACAGGCCACACTGATGGGAAAAAGTAAAATTAAGATCTGTTAAGAATCTGTTCCGGTCCTCTAATTTGATTGTCATGTAATGTTTTTGTCCATCTACTCACTCCAAATTGTGGAAATAAATATACAACTAACTAAAATAACAACTACTTTATAATACTTGTTAATTAACATGTTATATGATGTTTAAAAGCCATACCAGACTCACAATCTAGGTGAAATCAGCCTAGGAGAACTTCTTTCAGCACAGATTAAACCTAGTTAATGTACCGGACCACACTACTGGACCACACAGGATGTGTACAAAAGTCTAAGGGATGCAGTTCACTTGTATTCCTGTGAAATAGCAGGCAAAATGAGCATATTATCCAGCTAAGATGATCTTATCCCCTCTGGCAGGACTCTAAAGATAATACTCCTATTAAGCAAACAGCATCACTCTTAAAACCTTGGCTCTGATGCTCAGCTGGGCTTTCCCAAGAGTTTAGTTCTGTTCAATTCAAGAGCTGCATTTTCCCCTCAAGGTTTTTATGCCATTTATGGTTGATTACTTAATCAGGGGAACTTTTGAAAAAGTATAACTTTTCAAGATTTTATATAGTCAAAAGCTTTTAATACAACAATCTCTCATATATACATGAATGCCATACAGTTCATATATGATTGTCCAGTATGCAATGTCCCTGTAGCCCTGATCTTTACACATTTCAGTTCAGTGCCCTATTCTGTCTGACAGACAAACCGCACAGGCCTAAAATGAGAAAGCCACATGTAGGCTGCAATGCACTTCCTGTCCAGTGGGTTAAATTATGGTTTCCTTCACCACTTTACTTCAGTACACATATCTCCAGTGAGATATAACAAAAAGAGCTGTCTGTGTAAGTCCAAGTGTACAAATATAACGACAGTGCTCACTACATCCCAAAAGCTATACCTGAGAGGTTATAAATACCTAGTCATGTAGGAGGATGGTATAATGTAATCAACAATTCATAAAAAATGTTCTCAATTAAATTTTAACAAAAAATAGCAGTTTATGTGTATTTTAAGATAACAACTGTTAAACCATGGCAACCATTTACTTTTAAAAATTATTATTGTCTCAAAAAACTCTTATTTTCCCAAAGCATAAATTAGACACTTTGAGGACAGTCACTTTGTCACAGTTCATTTATACTGTCCATTTTAGGAGCCATAATGTCAGATGGACAGAATGTTCCAATCTCCCCAATTTACAGCTGCTTTAAACTGGAAAGAGAACATGCTATTGAGTGGATGTATTCAGCATTCACCCCACAATGTCAACACAATAAGCTTACTAAAAACCTAAAATTAAGTAGGTAAATTAAGTTTAGCCTGAAATATAATCTGAAATAACTCTGTCAGTATACAATAAACTGTCAGACGGTTCACTTCAACTGTAAACACAGTTTAAAGCTTCAGTCTAGTTTGCACACCATCTGCCATAGTGTACTGATCATAGTATGTGAAATTAAGATTGAAAAAAATCTAACATCCAAAAGTCTAAAGTATTTAAATAGCTAAAACCTGCCAGTACTAAACAACGACTTAAAGAAAATGTGCATTTTACACAAGCATACATTTTCACAAGTTAACATTTCACAAATCTGTCTAAAGTTTACACAACTGAAAACTGTACAGTTTATAAGACATTTTATTTATAAAACATTGTTATCTGTATATTTAAACACAAAATCTCAAAAACTGACTAGATCAGGGTGTGAGCAGTGAGTATTGCCAAATACTTAGAAAGATGCATTCAAAATTCAGCAGGTAGGACATGGTAAAGAGATTTTTAAAACATTGCACAAATGACGTGATAACAATGTGCCAATATTTCTGCTGTGCCAATATTTCACCATGTTTCTGCAAGTTGCGAAAACACATAAATGCCAGCCATTTTTTACAGAGAATATAATGATTGAAATGTCTCACAGGTAAATAAGAGATATGACTTTCCCCACACAGACTTTTAGGCTAAATGTGGTACATTTTTACTTGTTTCACAGCTTGACATCAAGCTGGAGAGAGCAGGAACACATACAAGTTAAAAATAAACAACACCAGGCTGGGAATAAGAAGTGCTTTACTGAAATGAAGCGAATTCGAAGCCTTTGGACAATATGCGTGGGCAAGTACAAGAGCACACATCCTCTCATTTTGGGTTGGACTGCATTTACACTCTAAACCACTCTGGAGAGAAGCTGATTGCTGATGTGGGACTTTCCCACAGTTTCAGTCTTTAAACTGGCCCTGTTTGTCACTGGAGAGTCCCGCTGAAGGACCGTTCCCAGAACGAAAATGCTGTTCTGGTTAAGGTTTGTCCTTTGGGGTAAAGTGCTGAAATCAGTGCAACGGAAGAAGACAGTATAGCTGGATGCTGATGCTGGATCAGTGGTGAATTGAGATGTTTTTTGAATATGTGATCTGGTTCTTCAGAGCAAGCAAAAGATAAGTTTGGGACAGGAGCCCAAAACAGCAGGAAGTGAAACAGGCTTACAGTTGCATTATGGGTAATTTTCTTTCTGTGAGCAGAAATACGAAAGCACAATTCAAACAGGATTAGGTTTCCAAAAGATATGCAAGCTATTATTATCCTAGGACATCTGACATTTGATTTACTAATGTTATACAAATAATAACATTTTGTTCTAAATTAAAAAAACGATGGACATCTTAGTTAGTTAATAGTTAAGCACACAATTTTCATTCAAAAATAAAAAGTAGGATTTAGTGGTTATCTAGCTAAGTTTAAATTTATCTTCAGTTGTGAGTGAGAAGTGGTTTCAGGTTTGTAAATGTCATGGTTTCTTACTTTTGGTAGGTAAGGTTTCTGCATTTTATTTATTATAGTTCTGAGTACATTTAGAGTTAACAAACACAGAGTATTTATTGACAGGGTATTTATTGACTAACCTTATATTACTCAAAGTAATATAATTTATTACTATATTATTGTAATTAATATAATTTAATTTAAAATTAATATAATTTTCTCTGATAACAAGCTATATAAGTAATGTTAAAAGTACCAGAATTACGGTGTACTGTTTTGCGCTGTTCCCGCACACAGTTTTCCTAAACTCGGATGCTTGTTGTCTGGTGCTATTGCGAGACTACAATTGTGATTACAATGTGTTTTGTACATTTATAACGTTATATAATGCTTAGGTTAGCTGAAGGGTCTATCGCATACCTGTGTGCATGTGTGATATAAAACATAAAATATACTGTCATAGTCATTGAAATGGAGCATGCACGGGAATGGAAACATCAGTGTGTTTTCTCTTTGGGAGACATGCATGAAAACTTTCTTGAGCAATAAGCATGTTATATGAGGCATTTATTGCTAATGTATATGTGTTAGTGCAGGCACCTTGCTCAATTATCATATTTATTTCCTAAAAAAGTGTGTTCTCTTTATTGTTAATATCTGTGTTAGCCTCATGTGACTCACCGTCCAATTACTCTATAAAGAATGTGAAGCTGATGTCACGTTGTGTTTAAATCTAGGTAAATGTTTTGACACCATACTAGGAGGACTGCGCTGCTTTTCTGCTAGTAAGCTTAGAGCAATATTTTGATTTTCTGCCATGACCATGAAAAAAGTCACCATTGTATTCCTGCTGTGTCTTGAACAGTTGCAGTAACTTGCCTCATTGTTCAAGAAGACTGGACATATATAATGTGGTTACTGTAAGATACTTAAAAAGAAAAAGAGCTAAACAGACCTAAACAAAAAAATGTTAAAATGCACACTGCTTACTGCAACAAGTGTTGTATAGCCACAAGACTACAGATTTTAAAGACACAAGATATTCAATCTTTAACTTTGCTGTCATGACAATGTAACACTAAAATAAAGTCTGTAAACCCAGTAACTTTCACACAATGTTCAGGCAAAAATACCAAGAATGTTATGTAACTTCCTTGTTTACAAGAAGTTACGCAAGTAGTTTACCAGAATGTTGTCCTAAATCAACAGAAAACAATTTTGCCTTTTCGTTTAGTGTGTATGTTCATAATAAAAAAACAAATCTGAAAACAGCCAGAAACATCATTACCTGTCATCAGGTGTGTGACAAAACACGTGTACTGACAATTTGTATTACATGGATAATGGCTGTGACCAATAGCTAGAAATTTGATTAACTGGAAGCACATTATGCTTTAGACCACTTTACAACTTAATGCTTCAACAATAAATAAAGCAATGAACATCAATACTCCTGTGCTCAATGTGAATAATGGAATTCTTATTATATATTTTTATAAATTTTATTAAATGAAATGTAAAACACTGAAGTGTGATTCTTGTGTTGAAATTGTTGTGCGACCTTGTGGTTAAAGAGTTGGATTAGTGGTGTAAATCTGGACCAGAATTTGAATCTTTGGGCTATCTATGCAGAGTGCTTTTTATAGTATACATTTGTGAATAAAGCAGCTAATTATAAATGAAGAAAGTTTATATTTATAGATCAGATGGAACAGGCCAATGAGAATTGGTTTTAACCTGGAATAATAATTAACTCATGTATATGCTTTGGCCTGATTGGGATACTAGCAGCCTAATCAGAAATAATCTGATGTGACACAGAGATGCAAGATAAGGAGTCTAACCTCAGCAGCCTGTGTCTCCTGATGGAGTAACGTCAAACCAGTCAGGTCCTCCAGGAAGGAATGCGATGAGTTGAAGACCTTTGCTAGGAACTGGAACCCCTCCATCTCATAATTGTCAAGAACCTGTAGAAAAACAAAATTACAATTAATGGTATTATTTCTATTTATAAGATGTCAGTGACTCACATCAAGTTAATCAAGACTGAGTTGACCAGAGTCTTGAGGATTTTCAAGACCACATAAAATTGTAGTTTTTAAAGGTTTAGTTTAGGACTTTGGTCTTGGCCTGTTTTTAGTCACTTCTGGTATTAGTTTGGGTATAAGAGGGTCTGGTTTCAGTTTAGGCTTATGTTATGGGGTCTGGGTCTCTATGGTATGAGTTTTAGGGCGTGTGATACTGGTCTGGTGTGTAACACCAGGCTTTCTCTTGGAGGATCTGGACTTGACTTTAGCTTTGCAAAAACAACGCACATGCTTAGCATTAATCAAACATTCCCTATTACTCATATTGCTTTTTGAAATCATGAAAAAAAATTTAAATACAGATGTGTTTAAACTATCTGAGAACAATCTGAGAATATCTGGTAATACCAGTTGGTTTGTTGACCAGTATATACCTAAAGCCAGCGAAAGACAATCTCAAATTGCCATAACATGGCACTCGTCTTTGTGAACAAAAGGATGCCAGGCAGAAAGGCAGACATCTGGCACCACTGTCTGTTGGGCTGAGAGCTCTCAAGCACCATCTCAAAGACACACAGCCCTCCACAATTACACTGGCTCCTTCACAGAGCCCATTCTCAGACGAGATTGAGTTTCTGCCGGGGGCTGATGAATGGGCTGCAGTGTTGAGCTGCAGAAGAGAGTTACGTCTGCTTTCAATGAACGAGACATGGATGACTTGACTGACAATGGGGGTTTGAAAACTGTGACGACCAAAGCAGCTGTGTAGAAAGAACAAGATTTTCTACTAATCTCAGGAGGTGGTCTGAGACTCATACTAGATTTGACTTGACCACTTGTAAAAGAACCTGGTTGTTAGAAATACATAAGTCCTCTCATACTTAACTCAGCATACAGGTGTTTGGGAGTCAAGTAATCTACATGTGAGCGACCAATCGTGGAGAAAACACATAGAATAAGCATGCCGATTTTACTGCCTAGCTTTAGCATTGTCAGAGAAATAAACTAAACAGCATTAAAACAGTTTGTGGAACATCAATTCAACATTGTGTCGATGTAGTAACACTAAGGGTCCCTATACTAAGCGCCACAACGGCTGAACCGTGTTATGGACTCAGGTGGTGCAGCTGCCGGCAAGCATAGTGTTGTTGTGGAATACATAACCTTCAACACACTGAAAGTGAGAAGCTAACAGTAACGAAGGGACGGCATTATACAGCTTCTACAACTACAACAGAAATTCTGCTGCTCAAATATGTTGGAAAAGTGAACTTCTCTGTGAGTGGTAAAAACACTGCGGAGACAGCAGTCTACCTAAAGGGAGTTGGTTGTGGAAATAGATGAATTTAGGAAGTACTACATCAAATTATGTAAACAAGTAGGGGACTACTGTAGGGAAAACCACCCAGATTACAGGTCACGATGGATGTATAACCATCTTGGGGAAGACACAGATTTACCTTTTTACAACATTGCATTGCTTCAAAGGAGCTTTACATATAATAATAATATAATATTGTTATATAATATAATTGTCAGACATGTAGAACATGAAAACAGACTATGTTTATTGTTCATTAAAACACTCAATCTCACAAAACACTAAAAAGTCACAAAACACTAAACTAAGTTAAATGTCAGCAGCCTCCTAGTAAGCAAAGCAACAGGGCAACAGTGGCAAGGAACCAAAACTTCAGTGATATACAGAAAAAACCTTGGGAGAAACCAGGCTCAACTGGGAGGCCAGTTCTCCTCTGGCACAGTGGGGGCACACATGGGGGTGGAGCCACCACTCCCGGGCAGAGTGTCATCTGTTGCAAGAGCGCATTCACTGCATGATTGAGGTTACCCAGAATATGAGTGGCTCTACTGACTCCATAGAAAACACAGACCGCAGCGTCTGCAAGGCAAGCAAGACTGCCAACAGCTCCAGGCAGTTGATATGCCAATGCAGGTGAGAACCTGTTCAGGCACCCAGGACTGCATGCCCACTGCATACAGTGCAACGACAATGCATCTCAAGACCTGCTGCATGGGAACCCCAGCTTGCAGGAATCCTCAATCTAGCTACTGGCTGAAGGAGCAATGACATATCTGAGTCATAGTCACCCAATATTTGTTGTGGTGCCATGCCCACCTTGGGACTAGGTTCTGTAACCAATGCTGAAGCGGCATGCTCATATGCATCAACCTGGGAGGCACCACTGCCGTTGAGGATGCCATATGCCCCAGGAACCCCAGGAAGTGGGCTAGTATGAGCCAGTCATCAAGGTAGTTGAGAACATTTAGGAAGGGAGCAGCCTCCATGACTTTGGTAAAGACGCAGGGGGACAGGGACAGACCAATGCCTGGCAGACATTAATTCATTGTATCTCTCAAAACACCCTCTGGAGCTTGCTGACATGCCCTTGTGTGCAGTGGCAACAGATAGGTTAGTGTAGGGAAAAACGAAAGGGTTCTTTGCTTATTGCAGAAGAAAAATACCCACAAACACAACATCCCAATGGACATGTTCTCACAGCGAGAATTTGAGCCCTTAATGAACGCCACCTTAGCATGGGCATAGCCCAAACATCAGAGTCAGAGATCATGCCTGTCCGAGGGACAGATGCAACCAGAACCAACCGCAACCAGAAGCACATGAACGGAAGCACCTGAATACACCTGAAGAATTCAGGATTTATTTTTTGGATAAATCCAATCCAAAAAAGAAAGCAAAGCAAACATGGAGCAGCTACAAAATCTGAATGGTTGGTGCACACCATCTCCTTTTTATACCTGGATATCCAGGGCGTAGACTGGCATGCAAATCCCATTTGCCAGTTCCTTTTGGCACTTAATCCCAAGGTCAAACATCTAGTGTCACAACATGGACAAAACATTGAATGATTTACAAAGGGAGTTATAAGCTCTTTAACCTTTGACTCCCCACATTAAAATATCAACACCTATTCAGTATTGCTGAGGTCTATCTCACAAAGCTGGTTTAAGTGTCTAACCAGATAAGTTTGGCTTTAGTGTGGCTTTAGTTTACCTGTGCCACTGGTAAATCCAGAGGGAATTGAATTATTTATGCTATGTCATGTTTGCATTTTTTTGGAGCCATATAGTTCTTCCTGGTTGAAAAGCAAAGTTGGCACATCATCATGAAATATGACACATATTATTAATTTGGAGTGGTGATTGGCTACAGAGTATGCATATATCTTAATAAATTTAGAGCATTTCTCCACATTATTCATGAAAAATAAATTCATTCTATCCAATCACTGCACAGTTATCACAGTTTTTGTGCACAAGTATCACTTTGCTCATTTCTGGTCAGAGGCATGGTTTGTAATTTATTTTCTTTCATGCATTAAAATTAATTTCCTTCACAAATATGTTGTTCCCTTTCTGTCATACGTGACATGGCGATCGTGCAGGTCCATCAGGCCAAGGTTTTAAAGGCCCAGCTATAATGCAAGAGCTTACCATGGTGATCAAACTTGCTCTATGAGTGGCTAAGGTCACGGCGTGCCCCCTGGTCAGACAATGTCCACATTCGTCATCCAGGAAAGGCACCTATGGCTAAATCCCATGGAGATGTGTGATGCCGAGAGAGTTCGCTTTCTTGATGTGCCCATCTCCCAAACGGGCCTATTAGGTGACACCGTTGAGGATCTCGCACAGCAGTTCTCTGTAGTGACAAAGTAGACTGAGGCAATTAAGAACATCTTGTCTTGTCAAAATCTGCCCTCAGCCAGGTTGACCAGGCCTCGCTACCAGTCTGCTCTTCAGCAGAGGGAATGGGCTGCGACCAATCCAGGACCTGCTTACCCTGAATCAAGCACTCCGTTCAGGAAGTTCATGCAGAAACACAATTTTTGGCAATTCACCAACAGGATTGGTTTGTGTCATAGACATGAGGGGTGTGTACTTCCATGTGTCGATCCTCCCTCGACACAGGCCATTTCGAGGGGCAAGTGTATCTGTACAAGGTCCTCCCTTTCGGTCCATCCCTGTCCCCCCGTTTCTTTGCCAAGGTGGCGGAGGCAGCCCTCGCCCCTCTGCAGGAGCAGGATGTTCACATCCTGAACTATCGTGATGACAGGCTCATTCTGGCCCACTCTTAAGATTTGTTGTATGAGCACAGGGACCTAGTGCTATGGCACCTAGACCAGTTGGGACTTGAGGTCAACTGGGAAAAGAGCAAGCTCTCCCTGGTGCAGAGCATCTCTTTTTTTGGCATGTAGTTAGACTTAGTCTCGGTCGGTATAACAGCATTTCTCACTGAGAACAGAGCACAGTCAGTACTTGCCTGCCTGCATTCATTCAGGAACAGGCGAACGGTCCCTCTAAAACTCTTTCAGATCCTCCTGGGGCATATGGCATCCTTGGAGGTGGTAGTTCTGCTCAGGTTGATGCATATAAGACCGCTGGCATCATGACAGAGTCGAGAGGTGGGCCTAGTGCCTCGGTGTACACTGGGTGATTATCACTTTGCAATGTTGTGAACCTTCAGTCTGAGGTTCCACCTGACTTTCCTGCATACAGGTGTTCCCCTAGGACAGGTGTCTAGATCCGTGGTTGTTACCAACGTGTTGAGCACGTTGGTACCAACATGTTGAGCACAGGCTGTGGCGTTGTGTGCAACGAGCATGCAGTGTGGGGGCTCTGGATAGGTCACCACCTGCATTGACACATAAATAGTCTGGAGTTGCTGGCAGTCCTTTTTGCCCTGTGGAGGTTCTTACCTTTGATCCAGGGCAAATGTGTTGAGCCGGACGGACAAACAGCAACAAGGACCCATATTAACCACAAGGGTCGTGTGCGGTCACGTCGCATCTGTCACAGCTCACTTGTCGCCTCCTCCTTTGAAGTTTTTGGTGGCCCATTCTGGACCAACCAGACCTGGTTCTCGAAGCTCCTAACAACGACTTCCCCCGGCGCATTCCCCTGAGCCAGGACCTTCTCACTCAGGGGCAGGGCATGCTCAGGCACCCTGGAACAGACCTCTGGAATCTCCACATCTGGCCCCTGGATGTGACGCGAGGTCTTTCACCGGCGATGATTGACATTATCACTTAGAGCTCCCTCCACTTGGCAACTCTTTTCGCAGACTGGTGCTCCTACTTCCAGGAGGACCCACAGAATTGCCAGATCAGTGTTGTACTGTCTTTCCTCCAAGAGCATCTGGAGAGATCTCAACTCTAAAGGTCTATGTGGAAGTGCTCAGATGGGGAATGCTTGCAAGTTGATCTACTAGTCACAGGGACGCCAGAGCTCTTTGGGCTCCACAAGGTTTTACAACCTTCATGTGGACCCGGTTGCATCCTATGTTCCTCAGGGTAATTAAACAATGACTGGGTAAATGTAGCACTTGCTCCCACGCAATTCACACCTTTAGAGGTGACAATGTACGCTATCCGTCCGATCTAGCAAAGGACGCCTTGAAGGTCAGTTTCCAGCACCTTTAGCGAACAACTTGGTGGAGGTGGTACTAGGCCTGGTACTTGTGCATGACCCTCATTGTGGGTAAGCCTGTGTACCAGTTCTCAGTGCTCCGTATGTGTGGATTCCCCACTCCTCGGGAACCCTCAGAGCACTCTCAAATGGTGAGGAAGACCCAGCTCTGTCCAGGTTGTGTCCAGTGTGTGCATTACATGTTTATCTGAAAGGTATGGAGAGCCTTAAGTGCTCTGACCAGCTCTTTGTCCACTTCAGAGGTCAGCAGAAGGGGAAGACTGTCTGCCCTCTGCATTCAGTATTTTTTCAACATTAAGTATGGTTAAATATTTGAGAGTTTAAATTACAATATAAGCCAAATTTATACAACGTCTAGTAATTGTGTTATTATCAGTGCAAGACTTTTATCTGCAAATTAGCTGTCTTTATGTACCTACTGAAACATCCCTTTTTTTATGGAATCCTTCCCCTTTTTCCACACTCTACCATGAATTGAAAGAGACAAACGAGAAAGTGTCACTGTAGTAGTGTGGTGTTGCCATTCCAACTAAATTCTAACAAATCAGAGCCAAATTAGTATTTCAGAAGGCAGAGCTTCATAGAACCAGGAACTCAACAGCCTGTTTTTGACAGACTGGGAGAAGTGGTGCAGCAATAAGCTGAATAATGTAAAAACATATACTTTAATCAAAAATGAAACCACAAAAAGTGCACCACAAAAACAAAATCAAGACCTTGAAAAAAGTATCATAGGACCTCTTTAACTTCACAAAATTTCACACACATATTAAGTTCTAGCAGAAACTGCTCCTGAATATTTTTAAAAGCTAATGTGGGGAAATAATGTGGAGGACATAATTTTTTTTTATCTCTTTATTTATTTTTGACAACAATCTTCAACCAAATTAATTTAATAAGTTAAAAGCTCATATTGTATGTAAAACATATCACAACTGTAAACTTGCCTTCTTGCCTAGCAACATAACATCGGCAAGGACAACTAAACAAGACGTGACTGTGTGGGCCTCCTCCATTCAGAGGCTCTGACTTATGAAGCCTATTAAACCACTGACGCAGTGTGTGTGTGAGAGTGTGTGAGAGAGTTTTAGAGGGTAAGCAGCACATCTGGTTTGCATATACTGTAGAAGCGCTCTAAAACGACTCCTCCCAACGTTTCTTGTAACTTCCCCTGTAATTGTTTGAGATGGTAGTTTTCGCTTCATGCAGATAAAAACCTCAGACTAGCTAACGCCAAGCACGCCCGCTATGCCTGCTAATACTGTAAACTGTATATGATTATTCCTCATGTGAGGTTACAGCTGTCTAAAAAAAGATTTTAAGATGAATACCCCGGCAATATGGAACATTTTACAGTGAAACTATGATTCTTTCATTGGGTAAATATATTGTAAAAGATCTTGAGTGTATCCATTTCTAAAATCATATTGCTATTGTAGATGTATGTAACTGTCCTCTGACTTTTATATAAGGGACCAAGCACACATGGTCTTTTATTGGCTTTATTGATAAATGTTTTGACCAAAAAACATAATCTTTATTACTGTTACATTTAACATTGTCTCTTCAATGCTCAATTGAAAATGTCATTAGTTTGTTATTTTATTTTAATTATGCGTAAAATGTAGAGTGTTTACCAACACAGCTTAGGTAAACCTGACAAGTTTGGTGACAAAGCCAAGTAGTAGTCAAAAGTCATAACAATAGACACGCTTATAACTTCGCAATTATTTGGCCTAAAGTCATAAGCAAATTTATCTTATCTTAATTGCTTTTTATTCTCATTAAATAAATGCTACAAACGACTAACATCAATTTTAACTTTAATTTTCTAAATGTAAAATTAGCTTTTTTTTCCACTAAACAATATTACAGCAACATTCTGAGTCACCTGATTTGGGTTTCAAAGCATCTTCTGAAGGTGTAAGGTCCTCCCTCACATGGGTGAAAGTGTTACATTTCAAAGAGACAATGTTCTGGCCTGTTTTCAGCACAGAGAGAAAACCAAGTCCCTAAATTTACAAGCATTTGTCTGCTGACAGCTGGAGTGTTTTGTTTCTATGGTTTTGTGGTCGCACACAGCTTATGGAGACTAACATCACTAACACGCAAACGGTGCATGGAAGCCAGATCATAGAGATGAGGCAGATTCCAGTGTTCCATACGGCAACTGATTACCGAATGATTAAGATCATGTGTCAGCTACCGCTATTATGGTTCAATCGATTTCACAACACAACTCTACAATGAATAAACACCTTCACAGTCTCCATGTCAATTTGTCTGTCTGTCCTAAATTCAGATTCAAGATCATTTTAATTTGCAAATTATTAAATCATTTAATGAATTAACTAAATTTTTGGTAAGCAACCAATTTTTTAAGTGACAAAATGTTTTTGTCGCTTGAAAGCGTGTCTCATTTCCAGTTTCATAAGACATTTAAATTGTTAACAAATTTGAACAGAAAACAGAATTTCCAGAACTATAACAATTTGTCACATTAGTCAAGACGATGATCATTTGTGATACGAAATCATTTTGGCACAATCACTACAGAGATTAATAAAATACACATGTTTTCCATGATCACATTCACATTTAAAACAATAAAAAATAAATAAACAAAACTTGAGGTGTTTACTTAAGACATACAGTGATGTTTTGGCAAACCTTTTTTTGTAGACAGTTGGTGACAAATTTTAATGAGGTTATTTAAGGCTGCTGGACAGAGTTTCCTCAAAACTTATAATAGGATAGTTTTGATGGCTCTGATACGTTTCCCTGGAACCTGGGGCATGTAAACTGAAAATAATGCTACAGATTACAGATGTTCGATGTAGGTCTATTTAGAGTTCACAAGATTTAGTGTGTTTGCATGGTTTATGTGTTCTTTGTGACCACATCTTTCCAGCACCATAAAAGTATCCTAAACAGGTTTATACAATATAAAATTGTATATACAATATAATTGCATACTATATTGCATTTAGATTATAAAATAGCACAATGCAGGTTTGATGTCATTTATGTGAAAAACACTACTGGTAATCATGTCCCGCCCAAATACAATGTGCAAGTTAAAAAAAACAGAATGGAGAATGAAATCTGAGAGCTGCAGTTGAGGTTGAAGAGTAATGGTGACAATCAACTTAAAATCAAACAGTTTATGGACTCTTCCTCACATAAAACTTTATGATTTGCTAAAGGTGTTTTTTAGCTTGACAACCATAGTCACTGTGAACTTTATATGAAACTTACTACCTAAACATTCTTTAAATTCTTTATTCTGTAGTGAAACAGAATAGGTGATTTGATTGAAATAAACAGAGTAAACAATGACCAAAAATAGGTCAATTTCACCAAATTCATTCAATTCATTTTTGGGTGGTTATTCCTTTACGGGGCATTTAAGGAAGCCCAGCGTATGTAATACTTACCTCACACAGTCCGCTAACTGACTTGCATCAAAGTGCAAAGATCTGAAACTTTTTAAGAGCCATTTATGTGTTTACGGCAGGAAAAAGAAAGAGGGGGGTTGGGAAAAAAGTGAGGGAGAAATCATCAGCAAAAGAGGGGGAAGGGAGTGCTTAAAACCTACTCTGAGCCTTTACACTCACTGTAATCACATCTGTGTGTGTGTGTGTGTGTGTGTGTGTGTGTGTGTGTGTGTGTGTGTGTGGGAAAGGAGTGGTTACTCAGCCACTACAAAGCAAGAGGGGGAGTTAAAAGACACTGGTTCAGAGAGAGGAGAGAGAGAGGAGAGAGAGAGAGAGAGAGAGAGAGAGAGAGAGAGAGGGAGAGAGAGAGAGAGATGGACACATATAGAAGAGACTGAGCAGTTGAAATGTGATGTTTAAGATGTGACCCTGTCAACAGCAGAGTGTCTCCAAAGAAAAACATTTAGTTCAACCCTAATTACTCACATACGTCTATGAAAACAACACACACCTCATACTCACAGACATCATACCTCAAATATCCTCAGGAAAGAAATTATATTATTACTTCATTACTTTATCATTTCTATCTTTTAATTTTTATAAGAAAGACTATATGATTTACATATAGCTCGTTTAGTCTTGATCCAATGTTTTATTCAGGCATAATGTAATGTTTTAAAAAAGGTATAATTATCTTGCTTACAAAATGGAATCTGAAAACTGAAATTAAAATGGTAACTTACTATGGGTGAACAGGCAGTGCATTTATCAAATGCCAAACTTGCAGGAAGAACATTGTCAAATCTTGACAGGAATCCTCGAATCTGGAAAAATAACATTTATTATTGTTCTTTTTATTATTACTACCATATAAACGGTTAAGCAGAATCAGAAATATTCATCAATCTACAGTGCCACCTACTGTTTTAGAGTCATGACTGCAGTCACTATGCACTTCAATATGCATATTACCCTGCCGTTTGACCCAATGATAGTTCTGAAAAAACTGACAACTTGTGTAACTTTTCTATCTGTGTATATGTTTTACGCTTACACATATACAGTCATATGTACACACATACAATTTATTTATTGTATAAAGATTTGTATTGTACCATTATGGTTATGAACTCAGCAAACAAAAATTTGCCAGCATTCTTGGCAAAGCATTCTAGAAAAAGCATTCTAAAAAATAACATAAAACCAAACAAACAGAAAACAGGTTACACAACAGGTTAAACAGAAAACACCATGGCAGGATGTGCTATACTGAATTTAATTCATGTGAATATAACTTGTTTTTTTATCCCAAAAGGATAAAATAATTAATCATTCTCCTACAGCATACAAAGTAATTTGTTTACTAAAATATGGCCAGACATTGCATCTTATAATTTATATTTAAATACATCATAAAAAACTCTATGAAAGTCAACAGAACAGCACATAAAAACTCTTTCTTGAGACATAAATACAGCAAACAAATGACAGCCCTGTCTTTAATTACACTGCTGTATTACGGTCACGTCTACCCTGTATCTCACAGAACATATTCCAAAAGGTCTGTGCTCGTGTTCAGCAGCTGATCTGAATTAAAAGGGAATTAAAGAAAGTGCCCAAGGGAAAGATAAGGAGTCGCAGCTTCTGGATGAAGATTACCAGGAATTTACAAATGGCTGATGCATTATGGACCAATCGCAAATCCACGTGCCAGAACTCAAAACACTTTGATGTTAAGTTTCAGATACTCCAAATGTGAGAGATTCACATTTAGAAAGTCATGTAAAGTCATTTAATATTTAATTGAGTTCTGAATTGAGCAGAAACTACAACCATAATGATGTGGTCCCATGTGTGTAATCTTGGATCTGCTGTCAGAAAAAAAAACAAGAAATGCAGATAAACCTGAGCTTTTCATCTGAGTAAAGCTTTATATAATTATACTTTGGCTTAGTGGTTACAAATCTAGGCTTGTAATTAAAAGGTTGTAGGTTCAGATGCCAGGAGGATTGATTTATGAACTACCATCACTCTGCCTTTGAGCAGACACTTGGCCTCAAGATACTCCAGAGGGACTAAAACTGTAATTAACACATTGTTAATATGCCTGTTTCACACACAGTACATATGCTGCATGTACACAGTGGATTTTAATTTCAGTCCCAATATTACCAGCTGGCAGTAATTACAACGCACACAAAAGGCCTGAAACATATACAACAAGGTTATTGCAGCTCTGCATTTTCAAGTGTATCTAAACTACACACAATGTAAAAGCCTTTACAAAGCAACAGAGGTATAAAAACAACATGTCACGTTAAGATGAAACCTATTATATACAACCTATTGGGTGTCCTTTTTGATAGCAATTTGAAAACATTTGAAAAGGACATTTCCAATATTTGTAAAACTGACCTTTTCATCTTAAAAATATATCAAAATTACGACACATGCTCTCTTCTATGTTAAACACTGAAAGGTTAATTTATGCATTCAAATCAAGGCTCAATTATTGTAATGCCATACTGGATGGCTGCCCTGAAGGGTTAGTACCAAAACTCCAGCTGCTTCAAAATGCAGCAGCCAGAGTTCTTACGAGAACAAACAAGTATGACTATATTACCCCAATTCTGTCAACACTGCACTGGCTGCCTTTAAATCAATATAATTATAAATCATTATAATCAGCTCTTAATTTATATCCAAGAAAGTTACAAACTGCAGCTTTAATGTGCCACAGGAGAACTGGTCCTCCCGGTTAAGCCTGTTTTTTTTTTCATCTATACATCAATAAAGTTGTGGCTCCTTGCCACTGCCGCCCTGTTGGCTTGCTTACTGAAAGACTGCTGACATTTAACTTAGCTTAGGTTTTGTAAATTGTTATTATTAATCCTAGCGAAATGATATAATTTCAGTCCTAATACCTCTATTGTTTTATTTTACTTTGTTTTCAATTCTCTTTCATGTTCTTACATTGTGTAATGTTCAGGTATTTTTATTGTGTATATTTTAAGTATGCATTTTTTGTGTATTGTGTGTATTTTATGGTATTATTGCAAATACATTATATCGCTGTCCCATAAGATGTTATTTTTCAATGTATTTTTCAATGTTTTCAATGTTTCAAAATCTCAATTTTTTGTGTATTGTGCCTCGTTTCGTGCCGACAGAAACACAGCTCTGTGCGGTAAGGTTCTACAGTGGTGGCTTGTGTGTTTACATAAACACGTGGTGCAAGAACTAGTGCTAGTTACTAGTTACTGCTCATCGCTGTTGGAGTTTGTGACTGTTAGATGCAGACCTTTTTATTTACCACAGGAATTCACTACTGTGCTCATTATCGGAGTGTACATTCCACCCAGCGCTAATGCTAGTGATGTGCTCTGTGAACTATTAGTGAACTGCAGAACTTTAACCCCAATGGACTGTTTATTGTTGCCGGAAATTTCAACTCAGTGCTCAGTCCAAGTCAGTGCTCCCTAAATTCCATCAGCATGTGGACTTTGCAATGAGAGGAAAAAACACGCTTGATCTTGTTTAAACAAACAACCCGGGCGTGTACTCAGCGGAGCCCCGCCCCCACCTCGGCTACTCAGACCACATCTCTGTTATGCTAATTCCAGCATACAGGCTGCTCATCAGACGCTTAAAACCGGTTCTTAAGCAGGTAAAAACCTGGCCAGCAGGAGCCATCTCTGCTCTTCAGGACTGTTTTAAATACACTGACTGGCACATGTTTAGGGAAGACGGCGACTCCACCAACTTGGACGAATACGCGACATCAGTGATCAGCTATATCAGCAAGTACATTGATGACGTCACCACCTCCAAGACCATCACCACACGCTCCAACCAGAAGCCGTGGATGACTGCAGAGGTGCGCGCGCTACTGAGAACCCGAGACTCCGCCTTCAGGGCAGGGGACAAGGCGGCCCTAAGAACAGCGAGGGACAAACTGTCCAGGGCCATCAGAGAGGCAAAGCGCGTACACGCTCAGAGAATCCACAGCCACTTCAAGACCAGCAGAGACATGTGGCGCATGTGGCAGGGCATCCAGGCAACTACATCACCAACTACAGGTCAACACCACCTGTCTGTGACAGTGACGCCTCCTTTCCAGATGCGATGAACGACTTCTACGCTCGGTTTGAGGCACAAAACGGTGTAAGGGCGAGGAAGACCACCCCTCCCCCCAACAACTAGGTGCTGTGTCTAACCACGGCCGATTTGAGGAAGACTCTACACAGAGTTAACCCACGGAAGGCTGCTGGACCAGACAACGTTCCTGGTAGGGTGCTCAGAGGATGTGCAGACCAACTGGCAGATGTTTTTATAGACATCTTCAACATCTCTCTGAGCAGCACCGTAGTTCCAATGTGCTTCAAGGCCACCACTAGACCCACTGCAATTTGCATCAACACCACCCTCCATCTGGCCCTCACCCACCTGGACAATAAAAACACATATGTTCGCTTTTCAAAGACTTCACTTCAGCATTCAACACCATCATTCCTCAGCACCTGACTGGAAAGCTGAACCTGCTGGGCCTGAACACCTCCCTCGGCAACTGGATCCTGGACTTCCTGACTGGGAGACCTCAGTCAGTCCGGATCGGGAACAGTATCTCCAACACCACCACACTGAGCACTGGGGCCCCACAGGGCTGTGTGCTCAGTCCATTGCTGTTTACTCTGCTGACTCACGACTGTGTAGCAATGCACAGCTCGAATCACATCATCAAGTTGACACGACCGTGGTGGGTCTCATCAGCAAAAACGACGAGTCAGCATACAGAGAGGAGGTGCAACAGTTAACGGACTGGTGTAGACAGCTAGCTGATCATCCTTATGCCAATTTAAAAAAATTAACCTGGATCACCCAAAATCAAATGTGAATATGACAAACTCCTTTATTAATCTTCCTATTACCTGCTTACCTACCGCCAGCCTACTCACCTACTTTACCTACAGTCAGATTCTACATTTTTGTTCTCTACCTGGTCACAGCAGTGTGATGTTATAGCTGCAATTTGTAACATTATGCTTCTGCTGCCATCTCTGTTTTTAACATTCTTTAGTGCCCGACATTTGTCACAAAATCAGAACCAACAGTGTTTAAATTAATTTAAATGTATAAATCAGTATGATCAGCTCTCCATTTGTATCCAAGAAAATTACAAATTGCAGCTTTACGTGCCAAAGAAGAACTGGTCCTCCCGGAAAAGCCTGGCTCTTCCCAAGGTTTTTTCTCCATTTTTACATCATTGCGTTTTGGTTCCTTCCCACTGTGGCCCTGTTGGCTTGCTTACTGGGAGACTGCTGACATTTAACCTGGCTTAGGGTTTTGTAAATTGTTAATATTGCTCCTAGAATAATGATCTAATTAGAGTCCCAAAATGTCTTTGTTTCCCTTTTATTACGCAATGTTCAGATATTTTATGGTATTATTGCAAATTCCTATACCCTTGTCCTATAACATTATATGATCTTTCTAAGCACCAACTCCATGTAGCTGGAATGGCATATATTGCGTAATGTGATACCTATTATCTATCATGTTAATTGACTAAATGTCATACAGTCTCATACATGTAAATACATGTTTTGTAGATAGTCTAAATACAGTAACCTCCTACAGACCACTGAGATGTGTGAGCCTTTACACACAATAACAAAGGTTTCTAATGCACGTCTATTTATTCAAATGGCCCTACACGTGTTGTAGTTATCATCAGTTCAGTAAACTCTATATTCATAAACCAACTACAATCTTAGTATCCCTAATTAGTTTTATTAATATGCATTTTAATGAACAATAAACAATTAGCACTAATACCAGGTATTCTGTTTTCTGTGTATGCTTAATAATTCTTCTGGGTTCTGTTTTATTTTTCATTATGTAAAACTGCTTTGAAGCATTGCAAAACTGTAAACAGCGCTACGTCATTAAAATTAAAATAAATTAAATATTAAACTGTATATCATTTTATAACACTAATACCATTTTAAATGTATTCAAATGTGTGTATACTTATCAAACTCACTAGAAACCATTTACAAGCTAAACAGATCTGCTGCTAGCTGATTCCTCAGCACAGTGACAAATAACAAGACACACTTAGATTGTCATGACAACAGCACAAAGCCAACACCATCAGAACCCAGGCTGTCATATTTTAGTATAGGTTTTAGGCCGCATCACTTAAAAACCAAACATCTTGACACAACCACCATATCTTGGCAGTGTTAAAGCATCTTACAAACAACAAGATAAAAAAAATTATTTCAGTATTATTATCGGCAACCTCATTTGTGTCCAGTGTCATACTGCCATCTGCGAGTGTGTTTTATTTTAGTTGGCTTTTCCACCTGTTAAGTTTCTTTATTTTCTTAGTTTAATTCATTTTTTTTAACCAGTGATGAGTTTGCAAAGTCCTTTTTCATCCTGAGAACAGTAACTTAAAATATTACTCACACACAAACTTTGACGAAATATTATAGTAACTAGGCAGGTACAGATCTTTGAGTTAAAACAGTTTAAATGTAAAAGATCCCTTTGAGCAGAAATGCAGCAGTTCTTTATAAATTCAGCAGGGGGCAGTCTGAGATCATGAAAGTTCTTTACTTTCTGGGACAAAAATATAATCAATGTAAATGTTGTGCACTATCTTGACATGTAGAAGCCAAAGAAACTCTAATGCAATAGCATTTTTTACATAGCCAGAAACAATAAAACCTGTCAAATACAATAAATGAGGTCAGAGATTCGTAATGATCCTGCCATTGCACTTGTCTTGTTTGCCAGCGTCTGGCATTATGTTGCTGGCGTTCACCATCAAGAAAAGATGGTTTTCTGATTAATCGTATTAAGCGTAAAGACATACATGCAATTATGGGTTCTTAAGAAAGGGAAAGTAATTTCTGAAAGGGCATATGTATGGTGCATGCCGGTGCAGTTAATAACCCAGAGAGATGCTCTTTGACGTCTGTAGTTGCGTCATTAGCCCCCCCATGTGCGTTTGTGTGTGTGTGTGTGTGTATGTGTCAGGTTTAATGCATGCGGGAGCTCTTGCTAAATCGCAATGCTAAGCTTCAGCACGCAGGCAGGGGGTCCCGCTGTGCCACTTGATGAATTATGGCAATACTTTGAGAGGGGAAGTATAAACAACAACATATAATGTATGTTGTTAATGCATGTGCACACTTTCATGAGGAAAAAAAACATTTCAAAATTAGTTGAGATGTGTATTTGCAGAGAAAAAGATTGGGCACAATAAAATAAAATAATTTAATAAACTGACACTAGACTGCATGTAGCAGCACACACACAGCACAACCACTGTAGCCTAATAAATTTCAAATGTAGATCCAAAACACTTGTAATATAGCCTGCAAGTTAAAGAAACTACTTTTATGGTTCTCTAAAAGTATTTTTTCCATTTTTGGATATCAACAGTTCCAGTCCTCATTTGATTTTACTTTGTGAAGAACTATATTTCACTGAGCCAAGCATTCTCATAATACATCTCATCCCTTGCCTTTCCATGTTTACCTCAAAAAAGATCTCTTAATGAACAGCAGCTACATTAATTATTCTCTGTTTTGTGTTTTCTCCCGGTGGAGCTTCAGATTAAGCCTGCTCCAGAGTAGATTCAGCTCCCACAGACCGTCCCAATCTCGGTTCGTTCTGAAAATTGTTCCTGCTCTAATATAGTCAGTGTCTCAACCCACGCGCCAGAACGCTGTCTGTGGCCACAGCCTGGGCCACTCAAAAGCACTAGGAATACTGTGATGGTCCTTAAGTTTTACGTAGACTATTTAATGCTTATCCGCCTGGTTGCCAGTTAATTCTATATGTGTAAAATTCCCCCTCAGTAACATCAGCATACATCCCTTCTTGTAACAGCAGATTGTTGTTAGAGCTGCAATCAGTAACTTTATGCCATTACCGTCATCCCTGTTAAATTATTCCTCTGTTTTCTACCATTAACATCAAGGCCTCAGCCTTGTTGACACTTATTTATCTCCTACTCTGACATGCCACTAAATCAGACCCACAATTTACATGTAAATCATTTAATTTAACGCCTTTCTTTCTTTTAACCAGTCGTAGTTACAGACTCCAGCTCTATTATCCATTTATTCATCACTGGAGTTTTGGTTCCTTGCCACTGTCGCCCTGTTGACTTGCTTACTGGGAGTCTGCTGACATTAGCTTAGACCATTTGCTTAGGATAATATGCTGAACATTGTGTTACCATTGGCTAATAATTTTAGTACTTTTTAATTTTCTTCCTTTTCATTTTTAAATTTAACAGTTAAATATCCTTAAATATTTTTTATTTGTACAGCTGCTTTACAACAATGTGCCACTGTAAAAAGCACTTCATAATTAAACTTGAACTTGATTAGTTAAAATTGCTAAAACTGCCAAATGTCTTCTTTTGTATTCCACTGATAAAGACATAATGGACAATAAATATCCTGGGACAGGATATATATAAGGACATAGACCCGTTAATATGTTTTTATGTCTGAGGTGATTATTTTCTAGCCAGTCATTCTGTCAAAAAAATATGGACAGTAAAGCAGGTCATGTGAAGTGCCAGAGCATTTCTCTTCTTCCTCAGCGCTTTACATACACAATTTCATCTATCATTTCTTATTACTTTTCTCTCCTTCCAGAGACTTGGAGCTGGTGAACATTCCCAAGCACATAACGATAAGCGTGAAAGACAAACAAGCTGGAGCTACAGCCTGGTATGAGACACCAATCATGTTCATAAAGGATTAGCCAAAGGATTTTCCCCATTTTTTAAACTTTGTTCTTGAATAGCCATCAGTGACACAAGAGACAAACTTAAAGGGGTCCTGTGTGGTTCTGAAGGTATATGAAGGTATATGCTCTTTGGGATCTTTAGAAAATGGTGTTAATAGGTTCAAAACAAGATGTTCTCAACTGTCCATTCTTCCCTGAATAACAATTATCTTTTAATTATTACAAAATCACCTGATCACACTTAATTAATCAAATTGTTATTATTTCTGATAACTGCAATTAGTGGTACAATTTAAATTCCAGTCACATATTGATTTCAGGAATTCAGGAATAAATAATCAGAGAAGAATGTCCATGCCCTGCCTGGAGCCATGCCTGGTGTATGACTGCGCTTGTCAAAGCAAACAGAGAAACAGGTCTAAAACTGGGCAGCTGATATAATGGAAAATTAACTTTCTGTATTTAACAGCAAATAACAGAAGATGGTGTGTATATTTATGTCATTAACATAAAGTGTTTACCAGGAATGAAATGACCACATAACATCGGTAGGATGGAATCTTTAAAGAGACACTGCATTTCTGCATTTATTGCATCTGTGACCTCAGCAGGACAAGTGTTTGTCATGTAAATAAATATCTGTTATATTTTAGCGCCAACAGTCAAGTGGGCTGCGTGTCAGTATGTTAGGCAAAAGCGCAACCGGCCTAAGTTACGGGACTGAGGTTCTTTCCTGTTCCCTTCTCACTCACCCTGCAGGATTTCCTGTCATCTTTTACTGTCCTATCCAATAGATGCTACAAAATAAAAAACAATTATCTAATGACTTCTCAAGATGTATGTCACCCCATGTCTCCTTTGAAACATAGATAAAATGCTGGGATGTTTGGCTGTTTGGAGTATTTGTTGTATGCCACAGCATAACCTCTGACAGAGATAAAAATTGAGTACACTAAAATTATAACTATCTGTTACCACTACATAATTTAATACATTGTTGTAAATTAAAAATTTGAAATTGTTGATTTAATTAAACCTTTTAAGTTATCAGCATTAATTTAATGTGTTGTCATGACAGAATAATGTTTATAATTACATCAACTTAATAATGTGTGTAATTTAAACATAAATATATGTGTTGATTAGTTTAAAACAATATTTAAGTTTCAGCAACCCAATAAAATTGGCTTGATAACTTAATTTTTCTACACCAGTTGAGTTAAGGATTCTAAGCTCCTCCCCCACTTAACGATCCTGGAACAAGTTCAGACATGTTTTAGGCTGACGATAACAACGGACATTTTAAGGTGAGTAATCTGCGTTTTATTAAATTTACAAATAAATTCAATCTATTTAACTAGAGGTTTAGCTACACCTTGTAATACAGTTGATGTTAGCAGTGTAATTTGATCAGAATAGCAGTGGATAAGAATGTAAAAACTTAAAAACAGAGACTGTCCTCTGTGTATTTCAGAACTGCAATTTCAGCACTAATATTATTGGTACATTTGCTTCCCACAGAAGCCGAAAACATACTCCTCACTTATTAATGGAGTTCAAGGAAGACATAATTAAAAGGTGTGTAAGTTCAGCCAACACAGATCAACAGTGATGTAGAAGTTCAAGGTGAGGAGCTGCCTGATGGTCAAGATGATGATGGATCATGATGGGAGAGATCTGCCAAACTACATTGAAAAATGTATTCCTTGTGATAGCATAACTCAATATGCATACAAATGTTTTTAATTTTTTTATTTGTGCACATTTTTGTTTTGTAAACTGTGAAGTGCAAAATTTTGAAATTCTATTTTTGAAACTGCAGTTTAAAATAAAAAGTTAACTGACTAACAAAACTAACAAATTGTTGTTGTTGTTGAAAGAATTCATTTCCTACAAGCAACTAAATGAACAAAAACATGAATTAATGATTCATTAATTAATTATGGTAATTAAGTACATGACACTGAATTTATTTCAAAATGTATGTAAAATACCTAGTTGGAACAACTTAAAATTTAAAAAACATGAAAAATTGAGTTTATGGTACTTAAAAATACCTCTCTCTGAAGAGGAAAAGGTAATTTGTCTAACTCAATATAGTTTGTTGGCTGAACTTAATATTATTCGAAGTTGTCGTAACTCAAATATATTGATGCAAACTGTTGCGTTAATTTTTTTTGTTTGGTCTACACAATATTTTTTAGAGTGTAGAATGACTTTAAAGTTTCAGAAGCTTTAGGAATATTTATGTCATTCCAAATCTATCTGGTCTTATTTCTTCTATAGCAGGGTTGTTTTTAAAGTGTGGAGCACGCCTTAATATAGGTATTAATATAGGGGTTAGGTCAAGACACCACTGGACTCATAACTGCATTTTTGGTTATGCACAGTCAATCTTCCAACACCAAACAGGTGAGGTATAGTGTGGGATTATGCCTGTTTCAGACAGACAAAAAGCTGGAGATCATTCTCTCCCGCTACATTCTAAGCAATATCAAGAAAACAAACAATTAAGGGCAGGTGATTTTTTTTCCAGTCAATTTTTGTTAGGCTGGTTAAGTCTCTTCATGTCCTAAAAGTAGTTACTAAGTTAAGTGGTCTAAATATATTTCATCAGTATCTTCAGTGGAAGGAACATAACCATAAAATCTTTGTCATACTTGTCTGCTTCCTGTTTCCTAAGTGCTGTAATTATGATGATGAGGGCCGTTTAGAGTAGATGCTGTAGGACTTGCAGTCATGGGTGAATGCGTGAAACAAGAAGTGTCTAAAGGGAAAATGTTGACTGACATTTGCAATGCAGAACAGAATGGTGGAGGCCTGCAGAAAGCGCCACTCTACAAACCTGCTCTCAACTGCCACATTATCAGACTGCTGAACAGGTAAAAAAAATGCCTCTGAACAGATGAAGGAGTATGAGTCTAAATGGGAATTATGTCAAAAAGGAGTGTGAATGTATAACCACTTAATCAATAATCATTTAATTAGTTAATCAGCCATTAATTCAACTGCTCAGTTAAATATAGTACTGTTTTTCAAAAATCAATTTACAGGAGCTAAACTGCTGGGTTATGTATGGCAAGTTATAAAATATGTAGACATAAGGTTATGTAAAACTACTGTATTTTTCATAATGTCTTAAGACAGATTAGAAAAAAAAATAGCATATAGCTAAAATGAGTGTCAGAACATTTCATCTTTGAATATGACAAATTATGTAATACAATATCAAAAATCAGTATCAGCACAGGAACAATGGAATAACATGTGAACAACAAATACTCCAAACAGCCAAACATCCCAGCATTTTATCTATGTTTCAAGGGAGACATGGGGTGATTATGAAGGAGATGTTAGACAACTTTTGAAAGCTACTGAAGTACATTGATCCAAATCATTTTACAGGTCAAAATCACTGCATTGTGTCACATGTTTGATTTAGGGCCAGTTGGTTAAGAGTTAATAATCATCAGTGATTGGTTAAATAAATTTGGCAGCATTTCAAATTCAAATTTTATTTGTTACATACATAATCATACACAGTATGATATGCAGTGAAATGCTTGTACGTCTGTTGACCCCTGAGAAAGAAGGAAATATGCTAGCATTTGCTAGTGTCACCCAAATTTGGCCATAGAATGCAACCATTTTTTGCAAAAACAACTTTACAAAAAACTTCAAATTATTTATTAATCTAAACAAAATACATCACCAAACATTTGTATGTTCCATTTGTAACCAAAATTAAAATGAATTGTAAAACTGCACCATGAAACAGTGTGACCTGATAAAGCACAAACAATAAAAACTCTTCCAAACCTGCAGTAGGTTACAACAAACCCCTTAAAGTAAAAAAAAGGTTTCGCCCAAAGTGAATGTCATTTGTCCAAAATCCCACTCCATACTTGCATTTAGAGTAAAAAGATAAATTATTTACATTTGTTATTTTAAACAGACAATAACTTTATAAACTGAATAACTGGTAACTGACCTGATGGGGCACAAGACCCAGTGAGGTTGGAGGTTCATTCATTCGGTCATCACTGCTACTGGCCACAGCATAACCTCTGACAGAGATAAAAATTGAGTAGAATGACTTTAAAGTTTCAGAAGCTTTAGGAATATTTATGTCATTCCAAATCTATCTGGTCTTATTTCTTCTATAGCAGGGTTGTTTTTAAAGTGTGGGGTTAGGTCAAGACACCACTGGACTCATAACTGCATTTTTGGTTATGCACAGTTAATACCAAACAGGTGAGGTATAGTGTGGGATTATGCCTGTTTCAGACAGACAAAAAGCTGGAGATCATTCTCTCCCACTCTGGTTGACTGCAAAGAAAAAGGTGATTGGCTTTTTATCTGTCTTTAACTCTCAATAAAAAGAGAATGAAACAATGTGGATAAAACAAATAATGCAATAAGCTGTTCCAAAATAATACAATATAAACTTTTAAAACAACTGATGTATTTGCCTTGCACAGACAGAAGCAGTATAGCTAGGCGCTGCAAACGCTGTCAGTGTAAAAAGAACAATTGGTCCGCTCCGGACCTGCCCATGCGCTGCTTGCACATTACTAACGCGTGCGGTGTGAAGTTATAACAGATGTTGTAGTGCAACAGAGCAACGGCAACTCTCCTATATAAAAAACAGATCTTCTGATGACAATATTTTTAATTCCATTAATTTCAATAATTTAAAAAAAATTATAAATGATAAGAGAAAACAATTGACAATTGTGTGTGTGTCGGGGGGTTGTCATATCTTTACTACTAATAAACTTGTTAGACATGGTCACTATAAGCTTGAAAAAATTAACTATCTAACTATTCCTGAACTATTCATTTAAATTGGTGAGGAATTAAGGACGACATTCAGTTTTATATCCCTTGAAAAGTAGTTTTACTTTAGTTAATTTCTGTCTCTCTGTGTGTGTGCATGCTGTTGGAGGAATGATGTGAGCAGCTTCTGGACTTAGTCAGATTTAGTCACAAATCCTGAGGCCATAATGTGATTCAAATGTCAAAGTGTCACAAATAGTTGCAAAGAAATTCACTAAGCACTTCAACATCTGAAAGTTATGTCTGATTTCTAACTAATGCATCCTGTGTGGCTGTGAGCATTTTTTTTGCCAATCAAATAACAAATTACATTTCAATCCTTAAAGTTGAAGTGTGGACCTCAAATGGAATTTTTACATTTTCTAAAGAAATTGTCTGGTTGTCTGGTTCTCTAGGTTTCCGTTCCACAATGCAAGAGTGTTCAGGATGTTTGTCAAGATGTTGCTATGCAGTTACTAAGGTGTCCTAAAATAATTATTATGTACAAAATGTCCCATTTTGTGCCCTTCCAAGTTGTTTTTTGACATGTTGTCAGGTTTTTGTAAGAACAAATTTTTAAATTGTACAACAACTGGGCAGGAGAATGATCTTGTAGTTTAAGCCTGTAGTCTTAAGTACAAATAAAAAATAAACTAAAACATAAAAAACTGCTAGTCCTTTAGCAGAAGGCAATGACCCTAGGTCTAAGAGCTGGTTTTAGCAAATACCACAAGTCTAGACAGGTTTAGCAAACACTCCTACCATTCTTCCACCCCATCCCCTCCCCTTTAGTCCCAACCCAAATTAATGCCACTGACTGATCCAGAACTGGACAATTCAGGCCACTCAAACAAAAAAGCAATGTTTTGAAAGCACCACATAACCTCTGCATTTGGGACGTCAATCTACAAATGGCTTATTTACATTTTTGCATAGGACATAATGGTATAAAATAATTCCAAGGGTGCTAAACTCAGTGAGTATCTCAGTAAACTCAGTGAGATCTGAAGGCTTTTATCCAGTCTTTCCAGAGCAGCCATCTGTGCTCCATAACAGGTTAATGCATCTGAAGTATCGGGTGGATCTATCTAGCGCACACAGTAGCCCCAGCTTTCTAAAGTCATCCGTGAAAGGTAAACATGGATGAAAGCTTTCTATACACACTCATACAGCCTGGAAATACATAAAAAGCAACATTATAAAAGCTCTATGAATTTGCACTTTAGACATCATAATCCAATTTTCTGTTCAGTTTCCAATGACTTAAACCCAGGGCTCAGAGGAAGATAAACTAAACTGCTATGAGCTAATGTAATCAATACTAACAGATGAAAAGTATATCAGTGACATTTTACCATGCATTAAAGCATGTACTTTGCCGGGGATTGTAAAGTAATACTTTTGATGTAGTACCTGAATTAAAATACAAAACCTTTGGTTATCTGCATTCAACTAGATTCCATTTATGGTGCACATTACAAACCAAGAAAACAAAATGTAAGCGATGTTAATTGAATTAAACTATTAAAAACTAATGAACTAAATGAACTATCATTAGCATACTATGATTTAGTACAGTGTTTCTCAACCAGGAGGCTGAAGCCCACTGGGGGAACAATGACATAAAATGTTTTACAATAAGACAAGCATTAAAATAAGCAAAAAACAGCTAAAAAATCAAGATATTAATAAAGTGTTTGGTAGTAAACGAACTGGAATTTAGACAATATAATACGTTTTGTATGCAGTTGAACTGAATGCTGAAGCACATACCCTTCTGGATGTTGGAGTATAGACACCATCAGTTCCACAGCCAGGGCTCCAGCGATCATGGCTAGACCTGGCCGACTCACCGTGCACTGCTGATCTAGAGTTCTGTCTCTGGTGGACTAACAGGTAGATACGAGTTTACTGCAGTGAATTACGTAACGAAAACTAAAATAGATTTTTAAGAAAAATTATATACACTCTTAAATGAAAATCATATCCTGAAACAAAATATGATTTAAAAGAAATCCTACTGAGTTTACCCCGTCACTAATTAAAGGTTAAAGGACATTACATCAACTCATTAAATTTCTTAAAAGTACAGAAATACTCATAAAAGTAATAAGATTTATTAATGTAATAATTTATAAACTCATACATAAATATAAAGGTTTTTTATTTATATAAATATGTACAAATGTGCCCTTCGATCTGGCTAGTGATGGTTAGTGATTTTCTCATTATATTTTGTCTCAGGATATTATGATTTTCAGTATTGAATGTTTACTGAATAGTATCTTTAACATTTTATTGACAAGTTTTGGTAATATGTTTGACGTTATAATTTAAATCACTAATTGTGTCTTTAGGCAAGATACATTGTCCTTTACAGCTTAAAAATAGTTCTTGCATCTTTGTTTGGTACTCACATCTCCAGGGGCGACCACATCATTACAGAAGTAGCAGCCGAGACGATGTCCCGGTATATTGGAGAACAGAGACACTCCTGAGAACATAAATAAGTCATGCTTAAGTGAAATCTAAACCAGGGCTTATGGATATTAGAGAATACTGTTTGTCACTTTGCACAGCTTCAGAGGCAATGTAGATTGCTGTTCGCAACCCATTTTGCTCTGTAACACACATATTAGTGGGTAAAACAAAATATTTAACAAAAACAGTAGCGTCAGACTTAATTTAATTAATATGAGATTAACTGTCATAACTGTGAACTATCAGGATGACAGAAAAACAAAATAAGAGAGGATTATATTAGAGTTGTACCTGGTGCTGAGGTGGCCGCTGGTGTGGAGGAAGAGGAGGAGTTGGAGGAAGCAGACATGGGGCTGGAGTCATCAGATCGTGACTCTCTAGGTTTCTTGAGACCATGCCTCATTACCACAAATGTGTCAAACCCCAGAGCAGCATTAACTATCAGCTAAAAGGAGACAGAGATATTACACCTCCAAAAACCCAAACATAAGCCAAGCACATAAGCTATTTTGTTAGATGTTTTTGTGATTTTCTTAATCACTATATTTCACGTAAAATTCCCTACACACCCTTTAAAGAAGAGAAAACAAGTTTAGAAGACTTGCTTTTAAGAAATATACCTTGAATAAAGTTATTATATATATATAGTTGTTATATATATATTCTAAGTGATTAGAAAGCAGCTGAGGTTCCATTATAGTATCTTTAATATTTGGTCAAAGGTCCAACATCAGATATAGCTCTTACCAACAACAGTGGCAATAACCTGCAACAAAAAGGCAGACAGCCATAGGAGGAGAAAACAACTAAACAAAAGATGAAAGACTGAGGGAAGGAGGTTACCTTCCTTCGGCTAGCAGCGATGACTGTTGGAAGCCATCGGCTTTCACGAGTGTCCATCAACAGGAAGACCACATCGTGTTCAGAGATAAGCTTCTCCAGCTGTTCTACATCCTGGCGAGCTTGAGTCATTGTCATCTCAGAGAAGTTCACTGGGTGGCCTGGCATCGGTATGCTCATGTTATAGCCTTCTGCATTCTGAAATGAATGAATAAAACATATTAGCATGCCAAGGTCATTGGTTGATCCTCAGAGAACATGCAAACTAAAAAAATGCATAGCCTCAAATGCACTGCATGTTAGTTTTGGATAAAAGTACATAAATACATTTATAGAAATGTACGTAACAATGGCCTGTATAGCAATATGTAACATCAATATGCAATATATTTGAAAATATAAATATAAATAAAAAGTTAAACATTTTTCATTAACAGAAATCTAAAGTAAAAATGTATATCTTTAAAGTTTTTTGGGGAAAATGTGAACTGATTTGTACTGTTGAAGTTTTGAACAATTTCTATAAAAGTGATATAACAAGCTAATAATAATGTAGCTCATACACAGAAAGAGCAATGGTCCTAAAACAAAGCCTGTGGAACTTCACAAGAAATTTTAAATTTCCCAAAAACCACGTTTTTCTTTAACGTATTTACTACTATCACAAAAGCTATTTATAACTTTATAAAGTATTGCATTCCAAGTAGTTCCATTTGTTAAGAGCCCTGTGTCATACACATAAAGAAACTCAACAATCAGGAAACACCAATGCTATAAAACTAACAGTAGTATACTGTGAAAAAATGTAATAAAAAAAAAACTAAAAAAAAAAAAAAAAAGAGACAACCAAACTGAAGGTTGTATAGTCTCTCTGGCCAGGTACATGACACAGTTATGTGTTCAGATAACTGAAGAAAGAACCTCAGCTGGCCACCCCTGCAAAACAATTTACCAAAGAACCAGTGGTTCATGGTCATTAACATGTGACCAGGAATCAAGTTTCCTGACATTTACAGTATATATATCTGTTTTTGATGCCAGGAAAATACTTAAAGCAATGCATGAAGGCATTCTTGTTCTAAAAACAAAATCAATATATTTCAATCGATATATCAATATATAAACACTCGTTATCTGGACAATTGTTAGCTGTTACTGTAATCCATCCATGCTTGGAACTGTATGTGAGCAGCAACTGATTATGTTTCAGAACTTCACAAGATTGAGGTACATGGTAAACGATACTGGACAATTACTTGTCTGCCACTTCACACTCTGTCATTGTGTTGATGAAGTGCACGAAGATAATGGTAAATGATGATGTGGCACTTCATGAATTGCTTTGTGATGCACAGTTGGTCTTTCGACAGCATAAAAGTGTAAATACAGTTGCCAGTCCTAAAAACTGAAAGTATGAACGGGGCCATTAAAGAACGGTCTGTGATTCTGCCACCGCAGTGATTTCTGCCTACTGTAAAATCATGTGCATAATAGTTCTTAATAGTTTCAGGATCTCTTCTGTATGAAGTAACAAACAGAAAGTAATAGAAAATAAAAAGAAGCTTTCTTGTAGCTCCTACAAAATAATCACAGTATAGTACAGTCAACTCAACAATCAGCTCGACTATCACCTATTGAGAGTGCTTGCCCTGTGAGGAAAATGGCATAAAGACATAACACACACTCAAATTCTGCAGAGGTGAGTGACAAATCACAAACCTGAAATACTACCATCTGAGTAAAAGAAGGTGTGTGTCTGAGTGAATAGTAATTACAGCATAGGTATCTGACTCATTTAATTGGCCCAGCACAGACAGGGGTTCTGTGAAAATAAAATATATGGTGTAATTAGCTGAACAGGGGAGCCGATCAATACAGGATGAGGAGATGAATAAATAATGACCAGAAAGTCAACATAATAAACAGATTATATTATCTCAGTGGCCAGATGGGCAGCTGCCAACATGGAGATGATGGAAAAGCAACGATTATTTAGCCAGGTGTACAAAAACATCCCTTAATAAGAACCTACAGTATCCACACACACACACACACACATGTCCACAGACCAACTGTCAGATGGTGCATGTCTTACATAAGGATATCTCTCAGCACTCTTGTTTTAGCACCTTCGTTCTTTGCACTCAGCAAAATAACATTTGGAGCAAATGCAGAAGTTGGCATGAGACAGACTTTTATAATGAGCCGTCTGAGGTGTGATCAGATAATAACTTGACCAACAAGAGGGTGATTTGACAGAGATTTCTCCAGTAGTCTCATCATTTTGAGACATTAAAGCTTTAATGACCAATGAATTAAAAATGCGGACAATGAGGATTTAAAGGTTAGTGTTAGCTCATTCAAAATAAAAATTCTGATGTCATCTACTCACTATCATGTTTTAAACCTATTTGATTTTCTTTCTTCTGTGGAACACAAAAGAAGGAATTCTGCAGACGGTATTTGTTAAATCTTTCCTTGCAATTACAATAAATAGGAACTGAACATTATAAAGCACTCATGAAGTCCTAAACACTCATGGGATTTGCTGGTCTTCTAAAGTCATAAAACAGCTCTGTGTAAGAACAGACCAAAAGGTGTTATGTGCTGAAAATGTTGACATCTGCTCTTTGGCCGTTCATGGCCGTACACAGTGGGCCAAAATTTTAGTCGAGGGCTGGACTGGTTCAGTGTTTATTAAAAACAAATTAAAATGACCTTATTGAATATATTGAACCTGGAACTAACACAGCACAGAAATTATTTCCTATAAAACAACATAAACCATTAAATAAATAAAAATCAGTTGCATTAATTTCTTATAACTCTTTGTGCAGTGTTTCCAGAGTAATTTAAAGTAAAAACATTTTTTTTCTACAGGCCATCAACAGCCAGAAATTAATTTACTTCTAAGAAAAATCAGATGCCCTGTAGTAGCAAGAAAAAAATAAATAAACATGCATTAAAGCTCAGTTTGCTGCTCTGTAATACTTTTCTGAGGAGGAGGCCTGAATGTGGCCGACTAAACAAACAAGACAAATGAACAATAAAATAAGTGCACTTTAAACAATACCATACAATTGAACAATAACTGCACTTTTCTACTTGACCATTATACTATCGAACTTGGACATTTGTGTCGATTATGTAGCTTTTACACTTCATTGTTTTTAAATTCCATTTTATAATTTTATATTTTACATTTTTGCTCTTTATAAAAGCAATAAAAAGTTCAGGTTCAAAATTCATACCCAAACAAACAAAACATGTAAATGTGTGATATTTTGCTAGATGCCTGTTCTTTGTGTGTTGAATAAAAAAAAAACACCTATGTAAATAGAAGAACAAATAAAGTTGATTGGACCAGTCACCACAACACCATAAGTAGCCATTAAATAATAGGGGGCATATACAGCTCTTAGTCGTTGCCAGTGTTGAGTAGTGTGTTCATTGTTTTAAGGGCGGAGCAATGAAGGGAGGTGTGAGTTTATACACCATTATTCTGAATGGGCAATCAGCATTCTGAGGTCTGCTATATTTACATAATGAGTAATAATGATGACTAAACTGTGTTATTGGCTGTTGCCGCAAGCAGTTTCCTACAAAGCTGTGCTAGTTTTATGTCTTTCTGATTACACTGGGCTTTCTTCTTTCTCACAATTATTTCGAAACAGTATTTAACTCATGTCTATTGTGATACATTTGGTAAGCAATCATACAATAAGTGTGGCCCGCTTTGCGCTGGGGCCCTGATCACCCTGTTTATTTCCAATGACTAGCTAAGGGTACATTGTTTCTTACTAAACTACTTGAGGGAAGAAATTACAGTGATTTTAAACACGGTTAAGGGGTTTTGGGCACCACATTTGACACCTGTTTCGAACACACTTTAACTGCAAAATTATTGCAATGAACAGGCTCTCATGGCTTTTTGCTTATTAAGAACAACCAATTCTGAAATAATACATGACACCAAAAGACTTGCTTTTATTAAACTAAAACTAGTTCTAACCTCTTATGTTTTGTCTCTTTGGTATAAATTTGAGGGGTTTTGGAAAAACATTTATCGAGGATGCTCAGTCTGATGAATCATGAAAGTGACGGTCATATGAAGAAAGAGTAGAACAACAGATGGAGCCAGAGGAGGAGAGACGGAAGGAACCAACAGCTTGATACTTTGGATACTTTGCCTCGTGTACGTAAACAACAACTTACAACATTCCCACATTCAGGCATGAAGTTAAATGTCTGAGTCACACAAGAATGATGATAAGCTCACCCTCACACCGCTTAAAATACACATTTTCCCCCAAACAGAGGCATATCCATCTCAGAACAGCAAAGATTTTGGAAGAGATATGATGATAATTAGTCATTTGCAAGATTGACCAGTTGGATCAAGATTTCTTTTGCCTTTTGCATTTTAAGCTTTAATATTTGTTATTATTGTTAAATTTGAAAGAGAAAATTCTATTGATTTTTTTCAAAAACAGTTCCCTTTCAGGAACTCAAGCTGCGTCAAAACTATGGGAACGCCTCCAGCATTTATGCACTCTGAATCACGTGTCGAATCATCCAATCGCGGGGCGATATGTCAGAGGCGGGGTGACGTCACGACCATGAAGCTATATAAGCACATGCTTTAGCGCATGCCCCAGCTTCTTTCATTCAGCGAAGAGCTCTATGTCGAATTGTTTGTTGTTCTTTCTCTCCCTCTATCCTTTCTTAAAAGTGTTAGGAAAGCATTTAAGTTAGAATGCCAAAGACAAAGGGAAAGACTAGGGGCATTGTGAATGAGCAGCAGCGCTACAGAGCGTGTTTCTCCCTGCCAACGTTTTATTATGGGTGGGGATGCACATGCTCTGTGCATTTTCTGTATAGGAGCGAAGCATGCCCAGTCAGCTCTTGAGGGGGCTGACTGTGTGCATTGTGAGCACCTCTCTATGCGCACGCTTCGTTCCCGGAAGGCTCTCTTTGAGGAGGGAGCCTTCCCCAGTGTTCCCCGCGGTGTTGGTCCCGCTTCTGCTGAGGCAGAGCGAAGGATGCACTCGTGGGGTTCAAAATTGGATCTGGTGGAGGGAATTGAGACGGGCTCGTCCCTATCTCGTTCCTCACCCACCAGGTCCTCTGCTCTCTCTCTGGATTCGGAAGCCCGCACTGAGGGTACTTCCCCCCGGGGGAGGGCTCATCCCTCTGCCTCTCATCCACTGAGGATATGAGAGCGTTAAGGAACCCTCTGTTGCGTCTGGAAACCCTCTGTTCCCAATTTGAGGAGCTGCTGGAGGTTATTACTCGTGCTGTGGCCAAATTGAACATCAGTTGGCCCGCCGAGCAGCAAACTGTGCCACAGAAAAGTCTTTTAGATGAGCGTTTTCTCCGTGGCCAGTCTGCACCTCCACGCAGGAGCCTTCCATTCTTCAAAGGCATACTCTGCCCGTATCTTTAGCCCAGCCACCAGTCTGTGTGCTAATGTGACAGGGCTAAAAGAGTATGGCTATAAGTCGATGCCCCGGGTGGAGCAGGCGCTAGCCAGCTACCTGTTCCCTGTTGAGGCATCTTTTTTAAAGGCTCCATCCCTGCCCTCTAGGCCACTAAGAGTGATATCTAAGCTATTGGGCAGGGTGACATGGTACCATGGGTGTGTTGCAGGCTTATCAGGCTGACATGCTTAAGGGCATTGATGAGGGAGAGGGCCTCATGTCTGAGGACGTGAGTGAGCTTAGGCGAACCGCTGACCTCTCACTGGGCGCCATCAAGGAGACCAGTCTTTCAATTGGGCGGTCTATGGCAACCCTGGTGGCCGCGGAGAGGCACCTTTGGTTGACCCTATCCGACATTAAAGGAAAGGATAGGGTCTTCCTGTTGGACGCCCTGCATGAGCCTTCTGGCCTGTTTGGCGACGCTGTTGATACAGTTGTCAGCAGGTTCCAGGAGGCTCGCAAGTAAGCAGAGGCGTTTCAGCGGTTCCTCTCTCGCCGCTCTGTCCTCTGGGGCTGTTAGGCGGGAACAGCCCCAGCCATGTGCCAGCTCCACACATAGGAAGGCTCAAAGGCAGAGCGTCGCATCCCGGTCACCCCCTCTAAGGGTACGGTTGACGCGGGGCTCAGCCTCGAAGCTGAGGACCATCTTGATCTCCAAGAGGGCTTCGAAAAAAAGCGGTCCTGACTATACAAGACCTCGGTCAGGACCCCAGGGGGCAGCCCCATCTGGGGAGCAGCGGGAAGTTACATCGCTCATTCCTCCCCAAGGCCCTCTGGAGGCCAAACTGTTAACCCTGCCACCGCTGGTGCTTTAGGGTACAGCAGCCTCAAACATGGGTGCCCGCCATTGTTTGCCAACCTCAGCAAACATAACAGGGGCGCCACCTCGGCGGAGGTCAGATTGGAGCTCCCCTGCAGGGTTTCCCTTTCAGGGCACCAATCAAAGCAGCCTAAACATACTAGAGGTCAGTCTTGAAAGACTGGTACCCTTAAGAGACTATCTGGCAGCCTGGAAAGCACTGCCAAATGTGTCCCAATGGGTCCTGAGCACAATAGAACTAGGGTACAGAATTCAGTTCAGTTGCAAACCGCCTACTTTCGGCGGGGTGCACCCTACTTTAGTAGGTTCCACTCAGGCTCTAGTCATGGAACAAGAAGTAGAGACTCTCTTAAGGAAGGAGACTATCAAGTTAGTTCCTCCTCAACTCAGAGTCAGGGCATTACAGCCGCTACTTCATAGTTCCCAAGAAAGATTGGGGGATGCGTCCGCAACTTAGATCTGTGTTTTTTGAACCGCTCAGTTATGAGACTGAAGTTCAAAATCCTCACTGTAGCTCAGGTCGTGAGTCAAAACAGGTCTGAGGACTGGTTTGTCACGATAGATCTAAAAGACGCGTATTTCCACATGCCCATTCTTCCTCCACACAGGAAGTTCCTGAGGTTTGCTTTCTGGGGCAAAGCATACCAGTATCGGCTACTTCCCTTCGGCTTAGCACTCCCACTGTAAAGCAGTTTCAGCGACTGCTGGGTCTCATGGCAGCCGCTTCCAATGTTATTCCATTCGGTCTGCTGCACATGAGGCCCCTACAATGGTGGCTCAAAACCAAGGTTTTTTTTCCCCAAGGGGCAACCTTTCCCGTCAGATCAAGGTCTCGAGGCGCTGCCTACGGGCCTTAGACATGTGGAAGAAACCTTGGTTCTTTACTCAGGGCCCGGTATTGGGAGCTTGCTGTCGTTGTGTCACACTTGCAACCGATGCATCCGTTACCAGTTGGGGGGTGGTCATGAGTGGCCACCCAGCCCAAGGTCTTTGGAGAGGTCGCCAACTACTTTGGCATATCAACTGTCTAGAGATAATGGCAGTGTTCCACGCTCTCAGACACTTTCTCTCGGACCTGACAGACCACCACGTGCTGGTCCGCACCAACAGCACTGCAGTGGTCGCCTATATCAACCACCAAGGAGGTCTGTGGTCACGCCCCCTTTAAAATTGCCACACCAGATCCTTGTGTGGTCCCAGAGGAAACTCCTCTCTCTGAGAGCAGTTTATATCCCTGGATATCTCAATAAGGCAGGGGCCGAGGCCCGGGGAATGGATGCTTCACCCCGCAGTGGTGAAACAGATCTGGAGAGTGTTTTGGCAAGCTCAAGTGGACCTCTTCGCCCGTTTAAGACTGCACAATGTCCCCTCTGGTTCTCTCTAGTTCATCCAGCTCCTCTGGGGCTGAATGCCATGATACACATGTGGCCGAGGCTGTGTCTGTACACCTTTCCCCCGATTTCTCCGCTCCCGGGAGTTCTGGAAAAAATACGCCAGGACGAGGTATCTGTGCTCCTAGTGGCCCCGCGCTGGCCAACTCGAGTATGGTTCTTAGAGCTATTAGACGGTTCTCCGTGGGAGATTCCCATCAGGAGAGACCTCTTTTCTCAGGTGGGGGGTGGCATCTTACTCCCTCGCCCAGAACTGTGGAAGCTGTGGGTATGGCCCCTGAGGGGGCGCAAGTCCTAGCGTCTGGTCTCTTAACCGAGGTTGTTCTCGGTTAAGAGACAATCCAGAGCTCCCTCTACAAGGAAACTGCCCTGAAGTGGAATCTTTTCACTTCATAGTGCAGAGAGCGCCGCCTGGACCCAGTTGGCTGCACCATTAATGCGGCCCTGGACTTCCTGCAAGCCCGGCTCTCTGCAGGGTTGGCCTACTCCACCTTGAAGGTTTACGTGGCGCCTATTTCCGCGCACCATGCTTCAATAGGTGGCTATCCTGTAGGTAGACACCCTTGGGTTACTCGTTACCTGTGTGGTGCACTGAGGCTGAGGCCCCAGGTACGATCTCGTGTCCCTCCTTGGGACTTGGCTGTAGTACTAGAGACTCTTTGTGCTCCTCCCTTCGAGCCCATTGAGGAAGTTTGTGATCATACTTTATCGATCAAGACTGTGTTTCTGTTGGCCATCACTTCTCTGACAAGAGTGGGTGACCTTCAGGCCCTTTCTGTGGCACCTTCCTATCTTTGTGCCCGGTTTGGCCAAAGCTTTCCTATACCCAAGACAGGGTTATGTCTCTAAAAAACCTTCAGTAGTACTACGGTCGTGCTTCAAGTCTTCTGTCCTCCTCCTTTTCAGGAGCATGACCAGGAGAAGCTAAACTGTGTGTGTCCAGTGCGAGCACTGTCCACAGAGCTGCCCTGTGGCGTAGATCTGACCAGCTCTTCGTCTGTTTTGGTCACCCTAAGCGCGGTCTCCCCGTGACCAAGCAGACACTCAGTCACTGGATTACTGATGCTATTTACATTTCTTATGAGTCCTCTGGTCTCCCCCCTCCTAAGGGGACCAAGGCTCACTCTACTCGGGGTATGGTGACCTCTAAGGCCTTTTATGCAGGTAACCCCATTTCAGGACATCTGCGACGCTGTGGGGTGGTCCACTCCTCTAACCTTTGTGAGGCACTATGGCCTTGATATCCGAGCCACTCCTGGCTCCTCTGATCTCATGCCCTAATCTGTGCAATTCCAAACAGGGGCAGGGAAACCTCAGTATGGATTGTGGTCATTCCATAGTTTCAACGCAGCTCGAGTTCCTGAAAGGGAACGTCTCAGGTTGCATATGTAACCCAGGTTCCCTGAAGGGAATGAGACGCTGCGTCTCTTACCATACTTCCGGTACCCCTTGCCCGCGCTTGCTTCATTCTTTTTGAAGCTGAGGGAATGTGCTAAAGCATGTGCTTTTATAGCTTCCTGGTCATGACATCACCCCGTCTGTGACGTATCGCCCCGCGACTGGATGATTCGACACGTGATTCAGAGTGCATAAATGCTGGAGGCGTTCCCATAGCGTTTTGACGCAGCGTCTCGTTCCCTTCAGGGAGCCTGGTTTACATACGTAACCTGAGACGTTTTAATGAAAATAACTAATAATTAAACTCTGTTCTCATAAGTCTGGTGGACGCTCATTTACTAAATCAGTCGCAACACTAACTGCTGCAGCCACTTAAAACACTAACACAAACACAAGTTGCTGAAAATTGGTTGCACTTTTATTTAGTATTTATAGAAGATTTATTGGGCTATAGAGGTACTTCCTTTAAAGTTATAACATAAAACTGGATTTTAAAGTAGAATCATTAAACTGTTTCTGATTCAAATTACTACCAAAGATGTTAAAAAAAGACACATTTTAGCTAAGTAGAAATGGGCCTCATACAATGCACCATTTGCAAGAACAATAAAATTACATCAACTAGTCGATTTTTATCTCAGTAACGATTATGGAAAAAAATCAAGACCCTCCTGTCTTTAGAACTGATGGATCTTGGATATCTGGCAAAACATTATGAGGGATCTGAATTTCTTCATCGTAATGAAAAGGAAGTGAAGGAAAGTCTAAACCAGATCATCCTAAATCCTAAAACATGAGTGATGCCTTGAGTCTGCTTTACATATTTAGAGGATTCACAAATACACTCTTTTCCTGTAAAATGTGAGCAGACAAGACAGCAAAAGAAAAAAAACTGCTAAATGAAGCTGTAAGAGCCAGTCCACATTTTCTCTGAAGTGCTCAATGACATATGGGAACATTGTTAAATAGATGAATACAAAGGAGGACACATTGATTCTTCATTGATTTATAATGCTGTATGATTCTTAAAAGACAATGAACATGCATGATTTTGAAATGTTGAAGTACATTGTTTGGTTGTCTGTCTATTTCCAGACCAGTAAAACTCTGTCTGCTAATATTATAATGAATAATAAATGATTCAGATGACATTGTTATAGCTAACTGCATGTTGAAACAGAATTCTACTGGCTAATTGTTATGCAGTGCAGCCTAACTAACTACAAATTAAAACACTACACAACATTTTTCATAAATGTGTCGTAAGTTCAGCTGTCGTAAGTTCAGCTGCAAAAACATTATCCTGAAACATCATCTCTCAAGTAGTGTGTAGAAATCTTCTTGGATAAGTAATTCAGTGTGGTCAGTTAGATTTGAGTCTCTGCACAAAAGTTCTGGTGCATAATTTGCATCTTTTGCTATTATTCATCACTATGCTTACATTTTGTTACGCTACAGTCTTATTTAGTTGTATTTAGTTTAAATTTGTTTGTAAATCTGTTAATTTGTTTATGTTGTTAGTTCACCCGAACAGTTGACCTGCATTTACTGCTTTCTTGGTGCTTTGTTGTACCGTTGGGAATTTGAAAAATGCATGAGGAAACAAAGATTTTTACTGTTATGTTAAAAAAATTTACATACTGGTTTGGAATGACATGGCGCTCTACCTTATTTTGAAATAAACAGCCTATTTTAAAAGTAGCTTCCTCACACTGAAACTGTTTTAGAGATTAGAACATTTACATTTTTCTTTTCTTGCATTTTAAGAAAATAAAGATGTTGAAGAACTCACCACACCAGGAAAGATCTTCTTCAATTTATCCACTGCAGCAAGAGCTTTAGATTTTCCCCCATTAAGACAGTCTTCAAACTCATAGAGTGGCTGCCGCACTGGGTTTGAGTAGGAGATCTTTGCGTTGTCCACAAAGGTGATGTGTCGCACACCCCAGCCCTCAAGAAAGCAAGAACAGAAAACTTTAAGCACTAAGTCCTCTTTAAAAGAACCAAACTGGACACAAAGTGGACTATGTGAAAAAGTTCTAATTGCATTCATGCTGATCTCACACAAATACCTCATTTGATACATATATTAATATGTATGTTTATACATATGTGAATGTGAGCATAGTGAACCTGAGAAAAACATGCTACTGCTACATGCTACATGCTGGTACTAAGACTCTGTGGACACAAACTAGTCATAGACCTAAAACATCACAAATGCTTGTATGTTTGGCTTTAAAAATAGAATCTGTTGGCAGGGTGACTACTGCCAACATTATCTTAATATCAGATGGGCAGAGCCATGAAGCGACAACAGCATCATTTTTAATGCAGACATCTGCTGACATGAAGCCTTACTACCTATAATTACAGTTTTAGGCAGACTAATCCAAAAAACATGAAGTAGTTATTATGATAAATGCCAATGAGCAATTAAATCATATAAACTATGCCAAGTATTCCATCTTGAATGCAATAAAATCCATTTTATCACCATTATCATCAATAATTCCTATAAACTGCTGGCGATTACTCACATGTAAATCATTCTTACCATTAGTGTTCTTGCCACATTACAGCCCAATGTTCCAGCCCCCAGTAACAAACACCTGGTTGACACAACCTTATCCAAATCCAATGATGGGACCAGCCTCCAGCGCATCAGCTTCAGGTTGAGATCAACAGAAGACTCAGCAAGCCTTGAAAACCCCAATACCATACCCTTAAGAACTGCAATAATCTGCAATTATCAATAATTGAGCATATTGAAAATGTTTGCTACCATGTTTAGTACCTTTTAGGGTCCATACATTCACTTAGATTGACACTTCTAGGTCCCATGGCACCCCTAGGATTCTTCTCCCAACCTACACTCTTTGGACAAACTGGAAAAAGTTATAAAACACAAATTCATCATAAACCATTTACTCAGTTCAGTGACAAACAGTTTGTCAGAAGCCTGTTAAAGTTTAAACTGTTTAAGGACTATTCAAACAAGACACATTTTTTAATTTCATCTGCAGTTTTTCTTTTTGTTGGTTTATGTATAAATACATCAGATGGACACCTTGGGGTGTTGTAAGACTCAAACCATAAGCAATGTATTTTAAAGATAGCTTGTATTTGTCAATAGAGATGCACCAATGTATCGTTTTTTTATTTGGGGTAAAAAAAAATTAAATAATTGCCACAACAAATCTCTACAAAAATCTCTACAAAATATAATCTGACAGCATTGCAAAAATACAGTAATCAGCCAACAGTTTTTAAAACAGGTATTAATATTGTCAAAAAAAGCTTACTGGTGCATCCCGAATATGTAAAAAGCAGTTATTTTTAGAAAGAAACTGCATTCTGTTCCATTCTGTGCTTTATCTAGCTTTTTTTTTAAACAAAAGAATAAGCTCTAAACACAGCCTCAAAAATATGCCCCACTCAAATACAGTAAAACCTAAAAGTGACACCGCTTTTACAAACGCTTCCATTAAAGCACATAAGATGCTCTTTAGAACATTCTGAGTATGTTAAAGCAAAAGGGGAACATACCAAACAACACAAAATAAAAAAAAATAACACAAAATATACACTTTTTCTGTAGTGGCTAAGAACTTTGGATCTCACTGTACAGTATGTGGCATGATCAGTTGAATTGATGGTGTGTTCCCCAGCATTAAATCACACAATGTGATGCCACAGAATGTGCGAATGGTGTAGCTCATCAGGGTGAACCTGACAGAAGTGTAAAGACAGCAGTGTAGGGACATCTGAAGGACATGGACTATTGATGTAAAGGACAGGTGCTTTCAATGAAAAAGGTGGTCTAGGTGAAAAAGCCGGATTCAGAATGGGGAAGGCTTTGAGCTTCTCTTATCAGCTTCCTGTGATGCGGCTTTTTCATCCCTACCCTAGCAAATTCGCACAATCAACACAGGGACTCCCTGAGGAACTCTCCAGAAGCCTGACACTTTGATGTGTGATGAGATTCAATTCCTGGAATTTCCACCATCATATCACAACTGATGAAGCCACTTGAATGGATGAGGAACTTGAGCAGAGAAATACACTAAAAAGAACTAAAACACTAACCTCAACTGAGAACCTTTACCAACAAACATAATTTACAAAAATAACATTGAAAAAGGAAGTTTGATTTGCTTTGCAAATAGATGCTTAGTATCAGATTTGTCTTTTAACCTCAATAAATAAAAGTGTAAATAAATAAAATTCAATAAAGTATATCATTTTTCACTCAACTGACTACAGTAACTACAAATGACTTGGCTGTTATATGTTAAATCTTTAAGATATAGTCTATAAGCCATAAGATACTTTTGTGTAAGACTGAACCGACTGAAGCCAAAGACATTAAGCCCTTAAACGCATCACAATAATTTTTTTAATGAAAATGTTTACATTTCATAAAGAAAGATAAAAAAACATCATCAACATAACAATGTAAATCGCTTCAAATTTAAAACCAGCAAACTTTTTTGCAGGTAAAGCAGGATGAAAGTTCACCTTTAGGGTTCATAACAACAGAAGCCTTCAAATGACTAAGGACTCTATGATAACATCTAAATGGTTTCATCCCTCTCCCGAATCCAGATAAAGTGGTTCTTTATGTTGCTGTTTTGAAGCACTCAGCCAAAAATGATAAATTACCTGCACAAGCCGACAGGTCTGGGAGCTTGACCTGAAAAATGATGCTGTGCTGGATGGAGCGGGTCCCTTGTAGAGTTCTGTCTCTGAAGCACAGAATCTCCACCACATTCAACTGTGAACCCCTGGTTCACACACACACGCAGACAGACACACAGCTCTGTAAGTCCACATGACATTTGGGGTGAACTTACATTTACCATTTCAAAAAGATGGGGAAAAAAAAAAAAGTTCAACTGGAGCATCTTGACCATTTGAACACTGGAAAGCTGCAAACCACTGCACTTCAAAGTCATCCACCTATTCCACCTAATACAAATATCATGTTATTACTATGCTTTTTTGGAAATGCACCCCGGTAATACCATGTTTTCTTTACATGAATGCACGTACAATGGCATTCTTTGCACTACCAAAAGTTCTACAGAAAACAAAATACAGCAGGTGATTCAGCAACGGGGCATATCTTAAAGTATCTTAAAAGTATACTTAAAGTATCTTAAAGCCAAATACATGTGGTACATTAATTTTATTCAAATTACACATTAATTTTAATACATTTTTACATGGATAGAACATTTCATAGGACAATGAAGTATTTGGCCAAACTTTAGCTTCTGAACTATAATAAAAATAAAAAGAACTTTAAGTTTTCTGTATTTATGTCTGTATTTATGTCTAACACATTTTCAATATTTTCACAAAAAGTTTGAAATTGCAAATCTTTGCTTTAACTGTAAACCCATCTTTAAAATTGAAAGTAAATGACACACTGGAACACTGGGAGGAAATAAGTGGAGAAATCATTTGACACCAGTGGGATGTGTGTTTGACAAGCTCATTACAGACGTACCATTTTTTAGCAAGTAGAATCAGAAGGTTTCTGAGAGGCCAGCCAGGATGTTGATGCAGTGTGCAGGGGTCATACACACCCACAGTGATCTTTAAAACAAACCAGGACATATCATTTCACACACTGTCTCACTGAAATCATTTACTATCACCCCAATTACAGCTTCAGTTAAAGGGATGTGCTGGGCATGACGCAGGGAATGATGAAAACATGTCTTTTACACGTAAAACGCAGATTAACGTAAAACTTTTTTTTACTTTTGTTAAGGCACTCAAATTGTAAACTGTAAATAACGGTAAAGTGGGACTACTTTTCTAGGCAGTTAAACATCTGTATAGGAGTTAGCTTCTGTGGGCGGAGTATGCTACATGTAAACAGTGCTGTAGTCCCTTCCTGGTATTCTAGCACATATCACATTTTTATGTTAACAGGAGTTAAAGGTTGGATAAAACATTGCCTAAATAGAGTTTAAAAAAGTAAAAGAGTTAGAAAGAGTTCTTATACCTCAGTTTTATTGTAACATTTACTGTAAAAAAAAAACATGTATGACTTTCACAAGAAAACACAAGGAGAAACCTGGAAAAACATTGATGCTGTACCAAACATTGAAACAGTAAGTGTCTAGTGCCAAACATCTTGCTACACAAATTAAAGATTTCACATAGAATTATAATGTTTTAAATGACTAATTATTCTTCCCAAAAGTTAGATAGTTTTGTATTTTAAACATTTACTCAAGATCAGCTGTTGCCATAAAACATTTTGGCAGGCTGCAATATACCTGAGAACTATAAATGAGAACTATGATATTTCAAAATTTATAGAAATAGTTATTTTAAACAACTTTCCTAAACAATTCCCCCATCTTCCCTTGGTTCAACAAAGACACCAGCGATCTTATTTTATCATCAGAAAATGGCATCACCTTTAAACTATACTTAACCCTAAAATGTGTTTACTCATAATGGCTTTATACTGGAAATTACCTTCTTTAGATCTGTGAAGAAATTACTGAATTCCTTTAGAGGAGCAACTACAACACCTTCATCTGTGTACTTCAGCAGAAAATGTGGGACTGCTGTGGACCCAGTGGAGGAGCAAAGATTATCATAAGCCATCTGCAAGCTGGAGATCTGTGAAGATCAATTCCAAACAATCAGTGCAACCCATACACAAATGACAATTCAGTAAAATAATGATTTATTGATGTTTGAAAAACAGCTAATAACTGACAGAAATTATGTATTTTGAGCTTCATAGAAAGCTCTTCCAAATGTATTAGCACATTCAAGCCACACTTACAAATGTTAGCATTAAATAATCACAGCAAATGGCATCTGCAAACAAATAAAGCTAGAGCTTTTTAAGACATTTTTGCAATCACTTTCAACCAGCTGGTGTCGACGTGATTTTTAGTGGAAAGTATAATAAAAATAATAATAATATGTTTATTTTGTATAGCGCCTTTCTGCAAAACTCAAAGTCACTTTACAATATGAAAACAAATAAACATGACAGCAGACATAGAACAAAAGGAAATAAACAAGAATGCTATGGCATGAATCAGACCATACAGTCAGAGATCAGAAAAACAAGAGAAAAAAGATGTGTTTTAAGGTGGGTTTTGAAATCCTGTAATGAAGAAAAAAAAATTTTTAGGAAGAGAATTCCTGAGTGTGGGGGCAGAGATACAAAACGCTCGTCCACCAAACGATGCTAACCTGTGGCATGGAATTAACAGTAGACCAGTATCTGAACAGCGTAATTAGGGATGCGCGATATATCGTCGGCCATATTGTTATCCGCCGATAAATGCTATTTTTAGTATTATCGTTATCGGTCCGATAACAAAATTAGGTCGATATCTTTAAGCCGATAAATTAGGTATTATTTCTGCTGGCTGAACCACTTTACGTGCTTGCTACTGGCCACTAGGGGTTTAATCGTCGCTTCTTTGATGTCACGCAAAGCAGACGCGCGTTATAAGAGCTGCTTCTAGAGAGAAAATAAGATTC
>JAZGTK010000955.1:0-13723 GCA_036877625.1 Ambastaia sidthimunki
TACATATATATACATACACACACACACACACACACACATATATATATATATATACACACACCCACACATATATATATATATATATATATATAAAAAGTATTAAATATATATTATAATACTATAGAATTGCATATATATATATATATACAAATAAAATCCCCTTCCTCCATTCCATTCTCTCTTCCGACAGGTATTGTTGAAACGTACTAACTTTGTGAGGCATTTCTCATATTATTGCTTCCTTAGAAACACTTTGGTCCAGGTAACTTTGGATAAAGGTATATGCTAAAAGCCTGTGTGTAATGAATTTGTATTATCCCCATAATGGACTGGCTACCTGTCCAGACTGTTTTCCCAACATATAGAAATAAAATGTATGGAGAATGGACGCATGCTATTTTTATACACATTTTTGATACATTTGTTACAAAACATTAGTTAATCTGTCTATAACACAAAAATCTTTATTAAAAAGTCAAACAAAACAGAATTATAAAAACAAAACTATTTAAGCCTGCCTCATCCATGTGAATAACTCACTTTTTAACAAAAAAAATTAATGAATTGCCTGAGAGTTTAAATGTTTCTGTAACACAGTACAAAGCCAACGTGAACTCCTCTTGGAGGATGACTTAACTAAAGAGACCCATAAGGTCTATTACTCATCTTCATCATGTCTTAAAGCCTGACACCAGTCAGTCCTCACAGCACGATTCCTCTGTTAAATAAATATATGCATTCATAGTCTCTCGTAGTCCTTCGCTGACCAGAATCTCCTGATTATTTCTTTTTGGTGGCCTCTGAATCATCGATCTGAAGATAAACAAGTTATTTCTATAGTAACACAGAAGTGCCACGTTCTGCAGAAGAAACTAATCCAGATACAATCTGAACGATAAAGTTCCTACCTGGTGACGTCTCTCCAGTTAAGTATGGGCCTGTGGATCACTACAGGTGAAGATGTAGCCTCTGCAATTGTGTCATGAATAAAGCAAGGTTCAGTCAACTGACAGAATATACCAGTGGCAGAACCTGTAGACAAAAAAAACAGCCTTTTTTCTCTTTCATTTATTTAGACTTTATGCTGACAGCATTATTTAGTCCTTTTATAGGTTTGAGGTAATGCAATATTAACGTAGACAAATATGTGTGGTAGAAACAGGATCAATCAGAAAGATTTAAAGTGTGTCATTTGAACTTACGTGAATAATAGTCTACCAGCTGCTTTAGCGTGGAGAAAGGACGGCTGGCCTGAATGCAGAACCAGCCATTGTGGAGCTGTAGGATTCTGTAGTGCTTTACTTTGTTTGTATGAGCTCTGTTTAGTCGAATTGAGAGCGAGTAGGAACCTGCAACCAATAGCAATAGATTTGGACAGGAAATGACATTGAAAATCCAGATGGTGATCAATACATTGATTCTGGAGCACTGACTAACCAGGACATGTCTGGCTGTCCCGAATTAAGAAAGATCCTGTGTGGTTTTGAGGCAACATCAGAAGTTCTTCTGCATTTTGTCTGGTGATCCCTTCGAACAGCCATCTGTATTAAAGAGAAGCAAAACATCCACGTATTACTTCATACGCAAACACTTTCCTGAAGCTCATTTAGTTAGCTGTGTATCTGTGTATAAACAGTCACGTAACAACCTTCTTTCACATTTTTCTTCAACTAGTTGATAATTATATGAAACATTATGGTCACCATAGAAGCCATTTTGGTGTATTTTTATAATATAATTTTTTTTAAATTATATTATATTATAATATATCTCCATATATAAATATGAAACGTTTAAAATGATATTTTATTAAAATGAATTAATCTATATGTACAAAATATATGATTTAAAGTATTTTAGGTGCAAATTTTAATTGTTAAAGCATTTAATCATATTAAACTGACCGATCGTATACTCTGGAAACAAAGTTGCGAGGAATGAATCTTTCAACGCCCGTCAACGCAGAACTAACCCTCAACATGTCGCCTTGACTGTAACAAAAACAAAAGCACTTTAGATTACTCTCAGCAAAACCTACATATACTTTTCAGTCTAAAAATACCTTCGCTTACTCTGATATAATAGTCAGTCTTTCTCCTATAGATATTGTATGTTCAGCAGAACTGAATGCTGGAATGTTGCACAAGGCCACCGTCATGTACAGAGGAGGTCTTGAATCTAAAACCAGCGATAAAAACAAGCCTGGTGAGAGATAATTATACACAAACTAGATATAAATGATTTTAAAGCTGAATGAATTGGCCATTTGTCATTAACCCAAAGAGTGTTTGCATGCAGACTAAGTTCATACCTTGATCTGACAGCACTTGGTAGTCCTGGCTGTTGGCAACAGATTGGTGTCTGTATCTGCTCAGTAGACTGCCCATGGTTATAATACGACCATGTCTGAATATAAATGTATGCACAGACAGTAGAAATGACACTGTGCTAAAAAAAACCCTATACAATCACGCAAGCATGATTAATTCATCAGATCAAATGTTCAAAGATTAAATTAAAGGTCAAATGTTTCTCACTACATTACTGATGCTCCAGTATTATAGTGACATGTGGTATCAAAACAATTTCAGATGCATCAACAGAAAAAAAGAATTTATATAACAATATATTAAACAAATCATAATTATTGAAAATGTTTCATTATGTTCAACTAATTTGTACTGAACACTTATAAAGATGCATTTGGTAATTGTTACTGAAAATCTGATTACTTACTGTAAACTATTTTAACTTGGCAGTCCTGACTTCATGCAGATATTCTCAGATTGCAAGTTTTTTAACTGCAGACGTCAATATACGGTTGGCTCAATGCTAAACAAGCATCCAGTTTAGCTACACCTGACACATTACTAAAAAACAATACAGGCGCGACCTGCGTCCTGTTTTGTGTGTGAACTGACGTGTTCCGTGTAGGTGTTGTGGCGAACAAACCAACATGCAAGTGACATTTCCTGTTCTGATAGTCATTAGTCAAATAGTCGATAGTCATAGTCAAATCCATATTCTTATTGCATTTACAATTTACTACAGCAAAGGAACTAAATGTGCAAGATGTTTTTAATTATAACACATTACATAAAATGCACGCAGATACATAAACAGTTTATGCATGTGAAGGTTAATGTATTTATTTTTAATACTTGATAAATGTTAGCTCCGGCATATACACGTTGGTATTGCAACATGCACCTTTATATTATTTTAAGTTGTTAAAAATAGTCTAACCACAACCCGATTATAAACGTTGATTCATGAGTGAAGGGCAAAAAAAAAATTGTGGTTGGAAACTTTTGTGACTTCAGCGTCTTCCGTACCTTGAGAAGCTGTTTCGTTTATTTCCAAAATAATATCGTTACTTTTAAAGTGAAAGCACCACAGAGTTATTAAATAATAAGCGTGTAAAAATAAATGCATGACACACTCCGGATGATTATTTTCATGATATAACTTTATTTAGTAACTGATAACCGATAAACAGCAACTTCATCAGACACAACTTCAAACTTTGAGCCATATTCATACTCATTCCATGCGCACATTAATTCATGTTTGGTTAAAAATAATGATGGGGTAATCATGTCAATTGTACAAAAGAAAAGTGTGAAAGTCATACTAACTCTTTGCTACAGTTGGTTTGCATATTTAAAAGAGTGACGGGCTGTTCTAACTATTAAAAAATACAAAGATTAAAACAAAAGAATGATTTTGTCATCTCAGGACTCGTCAGGCTGTTATCTTCTAATAGCTAATGGTGGTTACATTAGACTTTGAGTATAAGCCAGTAGATTTTTTTAATATAAACACAACAAAAGTCAATTCTTGTACATTCATTACACTCATGAGATTAACAATTAGGTCGATTCAAAGACAGAACATGTAACAAAGTTAAACAAATTAAACAACAGCGCACAGTGTAGCAATGTAAGTTCACAGTTCACATCATAAAACATAAAAACATACTTTTTAATGTGTGCGTTATCTTTTAAGTGAGGGAGGTTAAAATGCAACATTTTTACTCCAACAATTAAAGATCAAACGAAACACTAACAAAGAATAAAACGAACATGAAAACGAACATAAACAAATGGAAGACGCTCCACGTGTAAATATATTAGTTTTAAGTTCATCTGCTTTTATGACTGAAAATGTGGCTAGCATATAGTAACATCTGTATATATTTATTATGCATTCTTTCAGTATATCATACATTTTCATAATAGCCTCCCCTGTGAACTACAAAGGCTTTTAAAACATTTAGGAATCTAGGACACAAAGAACAGGAGGTGAGAGGTGAAAGGTCAGCAGAGCTCCAGGGAGAGGTGAGAACCGGCGGTGGTTTTAACAGGAGACCTCCATGGTTTGTGGCCTGGACTGGTTGTCCAGGACTCCAGAGTTGGGCCCATCCAGAGGGCTGTTAAGGTTGCGGTTGCGTGAGCCGTCCGTGGATGTGATACTGGAGGAGGAGGATCGAGACCGAGACAGACGGGTCATACCAGCCGCTGGTACTGATGAGAACGAGTAAGAGGTGTAAGAGAACGTATGTGTCATCAGCAGGATAAGAACCAAAATCATGCAAAATACCAAACCAAGAACATAAAGATAATCAAAACTTCCATCTGTTCGCCTACACACAGTTAAAAAAACATGCACATACAAGCTTTCTGACAAAATAGATAAACCTAAACTGGCAAAACAAATTTACCCAAACATGCCACAGCTGAAAAGAAACTTTAATAAACAATTTTTTTTTCTATAGAACAACTCTAAACGTCAAATATCTACAGTACATCTTACCAACTGTCTTTTGAACACTATAATGATCAGACCGATTTATATTATAGCTAGGACAACGATTTGCTGTAATTAAGTATTGAGTATTATGTATATGTCATATTATATTGGCTAGTGGCCACTGTGGTCTTTAGATACCAGATCTGGCCATTTAATAAACTGGTAAACCACTATAAACACATCAAATATCAACATGCAAAAGGTCAAACACAAGCACAGAAGCGCATCATGCATTACAAATACAGCAGTCAAAATAACTGCTGGTTCCGACAGATACCTGATTCAGTGCTCAGATGGCTGAGCAAAACATGAGGAACTGTTTGCAAAAGGTTAAAGAGAAACATGAAGAAAACATTAAGATGTTTGTACAATAGAGGTTTAGCATAAATGTTATTACTGTACTTATTGCGTAATTAGAGAAAATGTTTTTGAAAATATACTGTAGAGAACTTCAAATGAAAACAGGCCACATCAGATCATGTTTGTAATCCGGAACAGACGTGTTTTAAACGTAACCTTTCAACTTCATCTCTGCACACTGCTGTAAATCTGGCAGGTGTTTACTGCTGTGTTTTAATGGGCTCTACAGGAAGAGGGTCTTAAATCGCAAATCCTATTTCTGCAGTGACATTTAAGCAGCTGAGCCTCTATGGGTTTCTGTCTAGAGAGGGCACTGCATGGCAAATGACACGCTCTCGTGTATCTGTAGATGATTATCAGGCCATTTTGCACGTAGACTAAATTAAAGTTTTATGTTATGCATTTTCTATTATTAAGGTCTGTTATAATGTTTAAAATTATAATGTGCTAAAAACAGTATAAAACAAACATTTTTCACCCTCTCCAACCTTTAAAATTAAACAGGCTGTTGATTTTTTTGCAACTCTGCAGTTTTTGGCAGATTTTTTACACACTTTATCCTGTTTTCTTCTTACTCCCTTCCCCACTGTAAGGTTTTAACTAAATGCCTTTAATGTGTAAATATGGTTGAGTTTTAGTTTTAAACATGTTTATCTGTCTGACGTGAGCAATTTACAAGTGTGAAGCAAGTTATTTGTTCAGCCCGGCATCAATGATTGGTGGGAAATTTGACTTGATTGCTCATTATATCTTTAAGAAAATCTCTGAGGCTCTAATAGATTAATTTAAAAGCCACTGATTAATTGCAAAGTTTCATCGCCACAGCAAAAAGTTCCACTCCTGGCATGACGCACATTCTCGGCTGATTGCACCAAGGGATATACAACACAACAGAAATGAAACAGCAAGTTGCTTTGAAGGGGTCAGAGAGAGGGTGACTGGTTCTGTGTGAGCTGAATGAAGAGTGCCAGATCTTTTCACACGCAGCTCTGGCAGAACACCAAACGTTTTACTGCTGCGCCAAATCTGTCAACCAATATGTGTGGAGCGCCGATTGTCATTTCCTGCACGTCTGTGGCTAGAAAGGAAAACTAATCAAAACAGAGTGTGTGGGAAGCCACGGAAAAAGCAAAGATAAAGGGAAAGCAAGAGAAACGGAGCTGTATTTGTCATTTGCTGAGCTCCTAATAAAAGCTGTAGATTAGTCATAGTGCTGTGCTGAATTGCTCATTAGCATCGCCCAGACTCTGAGAAACCCAGATAAACAGATGCTTGTTGATTGAGGAAGGTGACCCAGATTTCTCTGCAGGGTAAACAAACATCTAAAGCCAGTTTCACAGGTTAGAAAATATCAAGTGTTAAATAAATATACTCACTGTATCCCATTCCCTGGACAAAGTATTTGAAGGCCTCAGCCAGCTTTCCAGGCTGTTGGGAGATTAAAGATCAATGTTGCGTTTTAAACTGGTTTACACCTCTGTAATGGATTGTGTACTCAAAGCAGATTGTATTTAGGTGCAGGTAATAGCGGGGGTGCAGGTGTATAATATGGCTTTCAATAACAAGAAATAAAGGAGGGCTAACCTGAACAACCTGAGGCAAACCTCCACAGTCAGCCATCTGGAATAGAGAATGAATTTAATTTACAGGGCTAAAGAGAAATAGGAACAGCTTTTTTGTGTGTTGTTTTTGTGTTAGACCAGCTCACAAACACAACAAAACGTACATAGCAAGAGACTAGAAAAACAAACCTATAGTATATGTATAGCATTCATTATTATGACTAAACGTATACTATAGGTTTGTCTTATTACTATAAACTTATAACATATTTAACATTTTATGAAGAAAACATTAGTGGTTTTTGCCAGTTGAAAACCTGCCATCACAACGTTTAGGTGTTCCATGTTGCTATGGTATTCTGAGCTGTTGTTAGCGTGTTGCTATGTGGTTGCTAAGGTATTCTGAACCGCTGTTAGCGTGTTGCTATGCATCTAGAGTGTTCTGGACAGTTGCTAGCGGTTGTTGGTGTGTTTTGACCGGTTGCTAGGCAACTTCTTTCTGGTTCAAATCAAAAGAACCCACGCTCTAATCTCTATGGTATTCTGGACCCTAGATATGCCTCAGATCCCTCCTCCAGTGTAAGTCTAAGGGTTTTTTTCTTAACAATAGTGATTGTGTAAGTTGATGCCCACTAACATGCGACTCATCTCATCTTACCTTCAGCAGGGTGGTCTTTGTTGGATTTAACCTGGAGTTGCATTCAACCTGTACGATGAAAGAATTTCAGACCTTGTAAAATTCAACAGCGAAGGGATGCAGGGAGAAAACGTTCAACTCCCTGAACGAGATTAATGAGCCGGTATGTGGAAACTCACCACGGCCTCCACCGCGGGGGAAGTGTCTCCAACCACAAGCAGAGCAGGGCATCTGTAAGGGACAGATGGAGGTGAAAATACCACTCAAATCAAATTATAACAGCTCCAGGTAAGTTAGAAGACAAACTTACGTCAGTGTGTTCACCATATTCTCATTGAGACCCATGACCGGCCTCTCGATCCCAAGATCACGACGCCTGTTAGAAACAAACAACTATTTTAGAAGATCAGTCTGTCTCTATATGTAACATACCACCAATATATCCACACACATCAAGAAATCACAGACGATTTGTCAAAGGAACATCCTTACGCGTTATAAGAGCCGCAGAAGAGGGCCAGGTTGTCTTGGTTGATGTCCTGGGCGATGTGCAGGCGGTATGTCTGAATCAGTTCTTGGTTTTCAGTTAGCTCCTCCTGATTCATAATAACCGATGCATTAAATGATGCATGCGACTGATGTGTTAGAAAATAACTGACAGTTGACTGTCTGTGATTTACTCACAGTGCTGAAGTGATGAGCCATCACAATGTCCACTAGATTGCTGGTCCAACCAGTGAGCTACAGACAAGCAGCCAATCAGATATTAGAAACTAGAATGCGGATGCTAGGGTTGCTAGGACATTGCTAGGACATTGCTAAGGTATTCTGAGTGCCTGCTAGGTGGCTGCTTATTGGCCAAAACATGAACGTATTACAGAATTACACCATATTCATTTTTAAACTGAACTATACCGCTGTTTATATTAAGCTACATTTACATTGCTGTATACCCAGCTAACAGGAAACATCTAATCTCTCAAAGTTATTAAAAACGTTCTTGCAGTAACATTGGTAGAATGTTTTTTAAATATCATATATCAAAAACGTTATTCTTAAGTTGTTAGTGAAACATTTTAGCAATGTTACAGAATTAAAAAGCAATATTAATACATCGGCTAAAACTAGATGTTTTGGGCGTTACTAGAACATTCAAAATATTTTTTTTTTCATTTTTGTTACTTAACGGAAACGTTAGGGAAACATTCTTTCAACCTAAAATTGTTAGCTGGGTAGTACCTGTTTTGTTCTAGTGCCGATAACCAAGACAATTTCTACTGCATCCCTGCAGGGGTCGGTAAAGTCATTCGGACTCTACAGTACCAATAATCTGTTGGTTCACATTGTTTACTCACCTTAGAAGCAGCCCAGTCAATCCAGCCTTCTGCGCAGGGGTCCACATTAATCAACACCAGCCCCTCCACCAGAGAAGGATGATCCAGCTGCAGATCCAGAAGAGTTGTTTTTAATGAGGGATATGTGGGGGGGCTGATTTTAAAATGCATGCAGTCGTGTCAGAACGCAGCAGCCCACCCATGCAGAAGACCCCTGCCGCTCGCAGTAACTGACATTAAACTCACAGTGTCAGTCCACACACACACACACACAGATGATGACAGAGCACCACACAGGAAATGATAAAGGACACTCAGACTATGAGTGAATCAGAGAGAGAGGTGGATTACGCATTGTATTCTATCAAAGAAATGCTGAGTATATCAGGCCTTGTGTTCACAAGCGTGTATCAGAGATATTTAGACATTGATTAATAGTTTCAAAGGCCTGAGACTGCAATGCACACAATAAAATAATGCAGTTTTTCTGTGCTTTTTTTGACTCAGCTGCACTAAAGCAGGTGGGGTGATATAAAAAAATGTGACACAGCTTCTCATCTACTTGATACAGTTTATATTTTACAGGTGTGAAAACTATGTTTATGTTAAATTGCAATTGTGTAACTCTTTACTCGTGTACAAATGTTGACACTGTTCAGCATCTTGACAAGCATACACAAAGGGTGGCTATGTGTGTGTGTGTGTGTGTGTGGTCACTCAGAGTTTTGCTGTGGTTTAAGGCATTGTAATGTTGCTGCGGTTATCGCTATGACAACCTTGGCACGTTTGAAACAGGTTGAAAATATAGAAAACTCACCGCAAAGCGAGTTAAGATATAGGCTCCTGCCCCCACACCAATGCCAATAACACTGTTCACCCTGCAGAACACACACACACACACACATTAAACAACATTAAACACACTCAAAACAACAGTCTGTTATCACTGAAAAAAAACATTTATGTGCCATTATGCTTTTCAGATGATATTGTTTGACTGTAAGAACATTATTCAAACATTTTAAAATTCTGTACCATTTTTAACATTCCACTAACAATGTAAGAATATATGTCATATATATCAAAAACAATGTTAAAACAAATCTACTATTGTTACTGCAAAAACATTTTTAATAACATTCTAAGAACGTTTCCTGTTAGCTGGCATCTGATTGGACTGATTCAACTCTGTTACTCACTTGAGCTGAGTCAGGACTGAAGGTAACATCTCTGCCAGCTCATCCATGGTGGGATACTGGTACCTAAAGACACACACATACAGCGAATAGATCATGTGACTTCAATATGTCAGCCCCCATTAGACGGCCCACTCTATGTAAAACCAAATAGATTTTATTAGCCTACTGATATGATTAAAGTCTTTATCCATGTGAGTGCCGACAATTATTCAAAAGTAAATCTCTTATGTGTAAAATCTTTAATGAGAAAAAGATTACTGAGCACGGTTTTAATTTGACTTAATGAGGTTGCACTTAATGAGCCTGTCTTAGGTCAAGTCTAATGGATTTTTCTAATGACTGGAAATTCTTTGGTGACTGGAAAAGTTAGTATTTGCACTATCAAAACCTGTTAGCTAACCAATGTACGAAACAGTACAACCCACAGAAAGCACTGCAGTTCTATACCTCGTACCCTCGCAATCCTCTGAGGTACACTGGTTTGCCTCACTGGCAAAACTCGCCCTCAGATCAAGTCTAATGGATTTTTCTAATGACTGGAAATTCTTTGGAAAGTTAGTATTTGCACCTGTTAAATACCTAAACCTGTTAGCTAACCAGTTCTATACCTTATACCCTCGCAATCCTCTGAGGTACACTGGTTTGCCTCACTGGCAAACTCACCCTGTGGGAAAGGGAGGTGCTGCCTCCTGCTGGCCAGGGGCGTCCACGTGCACGACGGCGAAATGTTGAGTGATCTCCATCATGTCCTCGAAGTTAAACAGCGTGTTGAAGCAGGATTTGTCTAAGAACGGACCAAACAACATCACCATCATCATATTCAAGAGACGGACATTTCTAAACGTATGTTTTACGTTTAATCACATACGGTTGAGGCCAATGTCATGGTAGGTCAGGATGACGGGACAGTTGCCCTTGGGACTGCCTCTCATGGTCACATGCAGAACACCCTGTGGCGTTTCGATGTCATGCTCCTTTTAAAACAGGAAAAAAACAGGAAATCAAACTACAGACAGTTCGATTTTTAAACACTAATACTAAAGAATCGTCTTCAGGAAATACTTGAAGATTGACTATACAGTGTGCGTGATGTAACAGATCCGTTTGGAGAGTAAAGTATTGATGGTGTTGTTTTTAGGAGTCATTTATTTGTATAGTGAGTGATATCTCCCAGGAGGGGCTACACGGGCAGATGGCTGCAGGATCAATAGAAAGATCTGGAAGAATTTAAGCCAGTGGGAGGGCCCAGCAGCTGCAGAAGACTAGAGTCACAATTCACTTTTCACAACACTGTTGCATTATGGGTAGGCGCCCCTATGATGGACTGGCTATCAGTTTTGTCCATTGCATTGCACAATGATTTAGGCATACAGTTAATATAATTAATTCCTATTTTATTAACAACAGAAAATTGGTGAATGGGGAAAAATGTTCCATAAATTTATTCAAGTATTCCCATTTATTTTCTAGACTACATTTGATGGATTTTTTGCTCTGATACAAATAAACATAAAAAGGATGAACAATTGACTCCATTTTTATTACTTCACCTTCCATATCTATGTAGGAAGAAATCTAAATCTTTAATGCATCCTCCTGAAAGCCCTATTAGTGGAGTAATCTTGTAGTTATTTGTCTTGCCATCGGATACACAGACACACTCAGATAACGTCTAAAAGGAAACCACTTCCTCTGAGCTTAACGGAAGCTGCACACGTGGGGATTGGCTGGAGCCATCAACAGAATTTACAATACCACCTTCCTGCTCGTATGACTGTGCAAAACTGTGATACACTGCAGCCTTATGCACAGAGAGAGAGAGAGAGAGAGAGAGAGCTTAAACCCCACTGTGCTGAAGCGAATGGGACAGAGCTGTCATGTCTCAGTGAACAAAGATTTCTCCACTGAGGGAAGAACGACTGATGGAGAGATTAATGATAGAAGCGCATGTCTGGGAAATGTCTTTGTCCTGACAGAACTGTAAAATCTAATCCATGACAATGGTGCTATTATGTCTCATTGAATATATGATGTGTGTTTGAATTTATGCTGTTATTCGTTTTTTAGGAACACATACTGATATAATGTATATGAACCATAATTGCTTTAGTGTAACTGTGTATTAAATGCAACAGACAATTCAACAGTGTGCTGAACTGCACCGCTAGTCAGAATATTTAAGTTTTCTTAAACATTATTATTTACTTATTATTATTAGTTGTTAGTTGCTTATATGCTGCTGTTTATTAACTCTCCTTGTCATTATTCTATTTTTTATCAACAGCTGACATAAATGAACTCTCTGTTCATTCTGTGTATCAGCAGATGGAGCTGAAGCGTCACGTTCAGTCCATACTGACGTCACAAGGTCGGACTGCAGGAAGGCGAGAGCTAGTGTGTGTGTGTGTGTGTGTGTGTGTGTGTGAGAGACAATTCTGCGCGTCATAGCTCTATCAATAATACAATGAGTCACAGTAGAGGGACATACAGAAATCCTGTGTTCTCTGAGATAAGACAAATTAGCTCCTTTACTGAAGCTCTTTGTGTAAATAAATGTCACTTTTGTTTACATTTACAACTGTGACTAGTTGCTACCATGTATGTTTCCTGAATCCTCCTTTTTAAATATATAATTTTCAGTCTTGTGGATTTTATTGATTATTATTGGCTTTAATCGCTGCAACTAATTTTTTGCGGTAAACATTCAAAATTTACAGTTTTCCTTATTTGGAAAAGCAGATCCAAAATAACGATGAGTCATCATGTGCTGCACAGATTTTTGTCCAATCACATCACCTCCAGACTGACGGTGTCCCTCTTATAATATCACCAGCATCCACTGAACAAGGTAACTGTGCTCATAACAAAATTCCTTAAAATAGTATTGTCTGTATAGTATAGTCTGTGAGCGTAGGTACTGATCAAAAGAAAGAAAGATTTTTTGTAACCAAGTCCTACTTTCCGTGAGGCATGCAGAATAAAACATGTCTGGTTCCTGTCTTAAACAAATTGATTTAATTAGAACAAGTTTGAATATTTTCAGCTCTAGGGGACAAGAACAATCAAGGCCAGAGAGTTGGAGGGTGTGAAAAGTAACATTTGAAAAAAGTCTCTGCTGTTCATTCTGGTACACTCTCACTCTTTCAGACACAAACACAAACACACAAACACACACAGAATGTGGGTTTAGAACGACTGTGGGAGAGTCAGGAAACAGGTGTTGAATAAAAATGAGGCAGAGAGGGAGCTACAGGGATAAACAGTCATGGGTCATGATCAGGACAAGACGGATTCTGCAGAACCCGCAATTTGCATTTACTGCGAGTTTTAGATGAGATTTAAATTTGATAAAATGTGTTAAGTGGACACTTATCTGAAGCTGAATGCATAATCAAAAATATTAAAATATTTAAAAAATATTATTAATATTTGGTAAAGTTTTAACAGTTACAAAAACATGTAAGGGTCAAGCAAAGACGCAGAAGTTTGGTGTCTCATATCTTGCAAAAATTTGCATGGTTAGAAACTGATCTAGGATCTGCACTGTACTTTTCAGAAACCCCCAAAAAAACTCCACAAACACTGAGATGGATTACACCAAAATTACTGTAAAATGATATTATTACACTTGACACCTGACATCTAAATAAATACTTGCGTTATTACACTTGGTCACCCCCCGTTCTAAATACATGGTTACGTTCTTTACCACACAAACATCCAAACATAAAACAAAAACACAGAAGAGGCAAAACAGCCCTCTCTTGGGAAACAGAGGCTAAGCCAAGGTGAATGAATGAATGAATAGTCTCAGATTCT
>JAZGTK010000955.1:13751-48082 GCA_036877625.1 Ambastaia sidthimunki
CCCCCAGCTGCTTTAGCTAATAGCATCAATCACACAAGAGCACAAGCAACGGGGCCATTACACAGCACAAACTTGATGGCAGGTGATTTTAATACACACACACACACACACAACCTAATACACTCCACTCACACTAATGCATTCTTAAAAACACAGTGCATTCTCCATACCACACCCTGCCACTAATGCTTGATGCTTTTTGAAAACTGCTACAAATGTCATTGATCTGCATGACCTAGCAGACTGCTTGATGACCACTGCATCGTGTGCCACATCCAAATACACACAAAACTCATTTATTTATTAAAAGCACCAATGCATCATTATAGTCATAAAATGGAATGATCTTTCATCTGTGCATTGGAACTACCAGAGCAGTTTATTATCACACAGCTTTAATCTGTCTAAGGTAAACAAGCTCAGCGCATGACTCGCATGACCAATGAGAGAACACAAAAGCTTTCACAGAACAACACACGTCTCCACTCGTCTCGCACGTCGTCTTCATATACACACACTGACGGACACATCAGCAATGTCACTTATTCGCAAGGTGTGTAAGCTGCCTTAGTACCTTTAAAACAAGCGCACACACACACACACACACACACTCACACACTTCTGCTAGACTATTTCCATGCAGGAAAATATCAGCGCTAGGACACAAACAAAACTGCTGAGAATCGTTTTAATCTGTCAGTGGTAGCGATCTCACACACACATGCACGCATGCACACACTCACCACTGCATCTCCAGTGCATGCATTGTGCTCCACATCCAGAATGGTTGACATGTTTCCACACCAGACACTGACAGCTTCAGAGAGAAGACGGGAGGAGGATCCGGGAGAGAAATACAGAGCGGCAGAAGGTGGAAAGGAGTAAAAAGGCAGCAGAGGGAACAGTAGCTAGGCAGAGATCCAAGAGGGAGGAGAAACAGTGGAGAGGGAGAGCGAGATAGAGGAAGAGGTGTGTTTTGAAAGAGAGAGAGAGGGAGATGGCTAAGATGCAGATGGGGTGAGGAGCAGAAAGGAGTGACTGCGGTTTGTGCTGGGGAGGCTGTGCTTGCTCATGCATACAGCAGCAGTGAAAGTGGCCCGCTCTGATTGGACGAGAGGGAGTCAGGTGGGCGGGAGGTAGATGAGAGGGGTGGGGAACAGACAGAGAGGGCAAGGATGGAATGATGCTTATGACAGCACTTTATTTTTTTTTTTCTTGGGTGGGGTCAACCAGTTTACCGCTTTAGATTCAGATACAGTGCATTACACTCAATGCCCGGAACAGATGCACAGAGATTTGACCTACCGAATCGAACTAGTTGATTTGATAAAGCGCTATGAGACATTATAGGAGTTAGACTAAATATTTAAAATCGATTTAGATTCGATATTTAGATTCAGTTTTTATGGCTGTGGAAAAAAGTGTTTTTCATATAAAAGTTAACAAAATGCAATAAAAATGATTAATATTGATATTAAATCATATTGATATTTTGCTAGGATTAAAAATTCTTTAATATTTAGATGTAATCTTCTAACCATCTTCTTCAGTGCAAGATAAATTTGCAACAAAAATAGATACACATGATCTTTGACATTATTATTAACAGATCTTCTCTCTTTTTTTAAAAGTTAATTCATTTTGTGAATTATTCTAACTATGCAGAATTATAAGATTGGTTTGCTATTAGGTATTTGCAGTTAGCACTGTACTTTGTTCCTGTAGCTTAACTGGTTACTGTGTTAGAAACGCAAAAGGTTGGGGTTCGATTCCCATGGAACGCACAAACACACTGAGCAAATGTATAACCTGAATGCACTTTAAATAGAAATGTTTGCCAAATGCATAAATGTAAATGTTCTTTTTCTGTTGTCTGTGAGCATTTCCGTGTCGTGACCCAGCAGCTAAGAAATATTGATCGGTTTATTTATGGTGTACGGGCCCTCAAATGAGATTTACACACATAGAAACACTGTAACAACAAGAACCGAATTTTCTCTGTGTGCTTTAATGTAAAATATAATTTTTTCTTTCTCTACTTTTGCAACAGATGATCTGTGTTATAGAAAACAACTGCAGAGGGGGAATGTGGTTTTATCTGAACAATCTCTCTGCAGATTTTGGGCTCTGATAAGTTATTGATCTGCTCTGCTTTCATTTATCAACAGATGAGGTAGAAACATTGTTTTTCATTCAGTGGGCCGCTGTGATGTCCCTCAGGAGCTGCCATAGACAAACACAATCTCAGAAGCAAGAGTCAGAGAAGGACACAGTAACACAACTGAAACATAAAACACAACACTACAATCCAGCATTTGTGAACGGAAGGCTGCAATGCATTTTATGAAGGTATGTAGCGTGTTGTTTGTGTGTGTGTGTGTGTGAGGATCAGAAGTCTGGCTAAAATGCATGATGCTGCTATTTAATATGCAATGCAACTGACACAGCAAATAATGTAATAATTATTTATATAATTTATATAAATTATATTAGTAATAAATTGATTTTGAGTTAAACCTCTGATGTTGAATTCATGGTACAGCTAACACTTTATTACTTACTGCTGGACTGACAGCATCAGTAATAAATGAGACTGTGTTAGCCACTCAGTGAGTTACCCTGCAGAGCGTGATGGGTCAGGGTGACCTTCAGCCCAGCATGTCCATCAGAGGGCAAAATGAACAGATACTACACCATGAAGGACTGTCATTGACTACCACAAAATTTCACTTCCAACACTGTATAAATCTTTCAAACAGAAACCTTAGAAGAGGACAAATCAGCTCTGAAAGATCAGTTTTAATTTGTGATGTACAATTTTTTGACTGAAAGTTACAAAAAAATCAAGATTAAATTCAAAACAATTATGTCATAAATAATTCTATCCTAATCATGTTATGTTGTCTAAAATTTAATTTTAATATTATATAATAAATAAATGACACTGAGTGAGAATCTCTCTGTCGCTGAGCTTCTGGCGCCCTCTATAGGTGAAAAACAGCCTGTCTGATGACTTGCAGAATACAAACATTTGCACAAGAGATCATTTTGATGATCAATCTGTACTCATGCAATACAATTTTGTGCATTTCAATAAATAAATACTGTATTTGCTAATCTCAAATATATCACAGACATGAAGTAATGAACACAATACATTAAATGGTTAATCTTTATAGTTCGAAAATGTAACACTCCCTAAAACGAATTTTTATGCGTTTTAAATGGAAAATCTGGAGGTTTTTTAAAACATAGAAATAGCAACATACTATTTTTATTATTAAAATAATGGATTATACGACAACTATATGGGCGGATGGATATATTGCAGTACCTCTCTTAACCACACGAGGGCAGACACACCATAAACCTCCGCAATCTCACGTACAAATTTGCATTCTGCAGCACTTAGTGCGTCGTGTGAAAACGGATTGGCCAGTTTGGTGTCGGCCCATCATCTCATTACCACTCAGTGTATGTGCGTGTGTGTACGAGGTCTGCTGAGTAATGAATACTAAAGTCACTATACGATGTAGATCAGGTCAAGCCGGAGTCTGAGCATGCGCACTTCAGCAGCTGCAGGCGCTATATTTAGCTCATCTGCCACTGGAGCGCTGAAAGAAGCAGACGTAACTCACCAATGCCTTTTACTTCACTGCTACAGAAACATTAAAACCCCTCAACTGTTACAACACATTGACTATTGTCTCATAAATAATATACATTATATACTTGTATTGTGTTGACCGACATCATACCATCCACTAGTAATAAGAATGAGTAATACTTGATGTGAATATTTGCAATATAGGCATTACAGAAAGATGAATTAATGCTAGAGTATCTCAGTGTACCAGAAAAAAGTACATGGTAAACATCTTTGAAATGGATTCAAAATACAGAAAATACAGTCAATCCAGGTCTGTCACGATTCCTGGTGTGACGTAAGATTGGACGTCAATCTCACACACACACACACACACACACCAAAGCATAGATTTCACATATTCATAATCATTTGTGAGGTTTATCAAAATCAAGTTTCTAAAATAAGACAGTGGTTCCAAAATAAAACCTTTTGATATAGAAATATGAAGGTCAAATGGCCAAAAATACCTACATCACACCACCAGTCTGTTATAGCACAGCCCTCCGGTGAGAATACCTCATTTTTCATCTCACCACTAATAAAATATTAGTAGGAAAAAACTCTGTCTTACCTGACAGTCAAAGTCTTGGAAGTTCCGAGAGTTCTGTAGGAGAAAGAGACACGTCTTATTCCTTATTCACTTATTTACATAAATTGTCTATTTTAAGGGCAGGGTAGGCGATTTGTTCCAGAAACATTTTGATTGAAAGTCTCTTTACATCCTGATAGCAATCACTAAGTGGTCTGAATATATTTATATATTCTGTGGAAGGTGCAGGACCATAAAATGTTTATCCAATCATTGCATTCGGTCTGAATGCAATGATAGGATGTCCTACTTGCCTGTCAAACTATGTGTTTGCATACCTCTGCTCACCAGAGGAGGAGGCATGGCATTGAAGAGCACTCTAAACTGAGGGGCGGGATCTTATGCTTTCAAAGCTAGCCCGCTATTCCTAGCCTCTCTGAAATTTCCTGCCCTATCTTTAAATATTGATCAAGTTAAATTCTCTTCCCAGCTTCTCCTGCTCTTTATGTAGGTGCCACTAGATGGAGTGAGAGGTCAGTGAACGTTTCAGTTCACTGATAAAACACCACAAACATACGGCTGGACATATGATTTGTGCACCATATTAAGTCGGTGGACCAACACCACCTATGTGTCTATTTTTAGTGCTTTTGTATGAGCGCTGTGTGTATGTTCACTGATGAACCTTAGAACAGCACTGATGTAAATTCCCTGTTCCCACAACAGAGGCTGTAGGGAACCATAAGGTTTAGGCTACAGCAGAAGAAAATATCTTTCTTATGCAGCATTTTTGCCTCTCAACCTATTTTCTCCTGCCTTTTTTTAACTATTCATTCTCTTTCCGTTTCATGCTTTTCCACATTTCTCTTGGTCAAACCGCTCCACTAACATCCCAGCCGTCCCTTTTCCAATACCAATCTGCGTTTGTTTTCTCTTGCTAGAGTAAGTCCTGCATTAATGATTCAGAGGAAGTGAAGACATCGGCAAAAAGGTGGCTTGCTACAGCTAAAGAGAATCACAGAGAATCACAAGCTCTCTTACTCTGGCAGGCTTGAAGGGACAGAAGTGTGTGAGACTGTTTACATTCACATTGTAAGTCGCTTTGGATAAAAGCGTCTGCTAAATGCCTTCATGTAAATGTAATTTTTCATCTGGAATGGATGTGGAATACATCAGTAGTGATGTGTGTGTTTAGCTAGTGATGAGCTCTGTCTACAGGCTTCAGTCTGTAACTGTATTTCTGTATGTATGTATGTGTTGAAAACAAGCTTTCAGTTGCTGAGAATCAGAGGTTGCAAAGGTGGTGATGTCATCATCGTGTGCTGGGGCTTGTATATGTATGAACATGCAGAGAAGTGTCTGTGTGTGAGCTGGAGGATTCTGTTTATCTCACCCTGTAGGTCAGCAGAGGCTTGATCTCGGTCAGCTGAACATCTTGTAGCTCATCCATCACTGTGTCTGTCTGCGATGTAAACACAAAAACAAGCACATTCATGAGCAACACAACATTTATATGCAAGACAAACACACAAATACAAACCAACTATCGTGATGAACACATTTGCATTTCTGTATCCTTAAACAGCATTTGGAGGTGGAGCAGCTGTGTAACGTTTACAATAACATACAATAAACGTTTTTATGTTTAAGAAATTCATAAAATATATTTTATAAGTATGTGTGTTTCCTGGGAATCGAACCCACGACCTTGACATTACTAGCATCATGTCGCTAGGAACACTGTAGCACTGTGATGTCATCAAAGCAAGCTGAAAAGTCTTTAAGGTCCATTTGTCTTCACTGAAGAGTGAATCCGTTCTTTCTCTTGTACACGCTTATAATTTATTATAAAAATTATTTTTAAAAAGTTTCTTATTTTCTGGATATACGTTTTTTACAGTGTCCTTTATTTTAAAACAACCAGGCAACTCAAGATCGGACAGGGTCAAATAACAGTCTTTAGTTACACCTTCTCTGTAAACAGTAATAAAAGCAGAGAGCTTAAGGGTATCTCTGCACTAAAATCTGCTCTTTTTGGTTGTTATGGGAACAGGGCTGTTTTGATGAAAGGGTACAGTCTACTTGCTAATGTATAAATGTTGCATGCTTCTGGTCCCCTCCACTGGTGGTGCAGTGCTTAACAATCTGAAAACCGTGTGGTGCATAAACATGCAAAATTTGTTAAGATCACCTTAATGCACAAACCTACATTCATTGAGACAGACATGATCATGCAAATACACTGTTTGTGACTCTTATATTGGAGCTTCTATTCGTTCAGACTGCAAATAAGAGACCAGCCAAGGTTAGACTGACAGGAAATGACTTTTGTCTCAAATGTGACTATCAGTTTGCAGTTTTGGGGAATTGCTATAGAGACCAATGACAGTTGGTATGAATGAGGTTCCTATAAAGATCTGCTGACCTCACGACTGGTGGAATGACATGCTGACAAGGCTTAAACCACTTCCACCAGCCTCATCTGTCTGCTGTTACTGTCATTCTAACCTACCTGACTTTTACTCTAAAAGAACCATTTCTTTCTTTCCCTACTTTTTCTTATCCCTCACCTTTTCCACTATAAAGTAAAACAGAAAAGTCCTAAGAATTTTAAAGGTTTTTTTATGGAAGCAAACAGCCAAAAATTATTCTCCTATGGAATTGTAGAATTATGGAAAAAATCAAGGAAATTAAGTGGTCAAAAGTGTTGGGAGGCCCTTTCATAACTTTACCAACCGTTTATAAAAAACTAGGTAAGGATTTCTTAAAAATAATTTTACTGACATTCGTAAAGGAACCTGTAATTTTATGTTTCAAAAAGAGATGGTGATAGAGAGGCAAATGTTACAGACTGCAGCTTTAAGAGGCAAATGATTAATGGGGTGAAAATCCTGGTAGCTAAGCAGGAAGTAAAGCATTAACAATATTTAAATATGAAGTGCCATAAAAAGGAAAACAAATGTTGTGTATGTTAAACAGATTTGTTGTAGCTCTTCCATGAAGTGTCAAAAATTTAGGGTCGAGTGCAAAGGTCAAACTGTAATCCTAGTGCCTTGACTGTAATCCCAACGCAGAGCTGAAGGGGTCAGGCTAGAATTATCAAGCAGACGTGTTTTTAAACACGCTGCTCTGCCAGGAGAAATGACAAGATTTGATGTTTGCAGAATTAGATTTGGTTCACTAGCCTGAGTTAACTTCCTAACCAAACTATCGATTGCAATCAATGTCATGTTCAGTCTCCGCCCATTCTCGTTGTGCATTCAGTGGAGTGTGAAACAGTTGCCATAGAGACAAAAAGGGCCTGTGTTTATTTTCAGTGATGGCTCCCAAAGGGACAAGCAGGAGTAATGAAGACTCAGAACAGCAGACTGAGACCTTTCCACATAACCACAGCTATTCTATTCTTACATCAGGGCTTTCTTTGAGTATAGATGTAAAATGTGGTAAAAACCTTGATTCATCATCTTCTCTTGTGTATTGCATAACTATGCTTTCTGAAAAAATGTAACTACTGTAAAATACATCCAAGGGTTCCTTGCTTCTTATTATTAAGATTTTAAGTGTATCTATGCAGCTATGAACACCCTGAAATGTTTTAATATTATACTGCTGGTTTATTGGTCTTGTAAAGCTTCACCGGTCTGTTAATCAGTCACAAATGAGAAGGAGGGCGCTCCTCCAGGGCCTGTCAGCACACAGATAACCTTGTATACCCTTGTGGGGACTTCCCCTTCATATCTGATATTCTTTAAAGAAAATATTCAGGTTTTTTGTTTTGTTGCACGGCCAAGTCTTAAATATTTTAAATCATCAACAGCACATCAAAGACGCTATTGATTGAGCTTAAAAACTCCACACGCGCTCGTAAGAACATCCTTAATGAAATACAAGGAGAAGGGGAGAATGGTGGGCGTGGTTTGTGATGTCATAAATCTTTTAGCAGTGTTTGCTGAAAGCATTCATGGCAGTCAACAATCACTGCTGAATGATTGATGACATCACAAACCACGCCCACTATCCTCCACACCTCTTTGTCCAGCCACTGCTTCTCTCTCTTTCACCTTGAAGCTATAAACAGCTTAGGAATCAAAACACACAGTCAGGAAGCAGTTAGCACAGATGTGGACAGATGGTGTGTGGCCTCCACTCTGCATAGACAGACTTGAGTTCTGTCCAGTTGATGCCACACCACAGAATCAATAACCTTCCTTCAATAACTAAGACACTTTGGTGAAACATCTACTAAATCTTGATTTATAACGAGGAACATCAAACGTGTGGGAGAGCCAAAATAAGCCCATCAGTTAACTTAAAGCTTCAACGCACGGTTCCGTGTCAGAAGTTTTCCCAAAGATAAAACTCACATTTGAGCGACTCACATTTGCTTGTCATTTCTGTGGCAGGAGCCCAAAATTAAACGGCCCAATTACGAGCAGAAATTTTTACATTGTTCCGCCCCATTAGCGCAGCGCTGCGTTTAGCGCCGTCATCTTCTCCCCGTTTTAATCTCGTGCGCGGCGGTTTAATTCTCTCTGAGACGCTGTGACGGGCTCGCCGCCAGATTGTTTCTTATGTTGTAACCCGGGCGATTTGGTACTAGGAGAATTACAGAGAAAATCTCTTCAATTTGTGTCTTTCACCCTGCGAAGAGAGAAAAAGCAGTAGAGTTCTTTAATGCCTTAAACCACACCCACGACAGAGGGCGGGGCAAATACGAGGCAGATACAACATGCGTGCGGATAAACGGTGCAGCCTGCTTATAAAGGAAAGGGTCTTCTCAAAGATGAGATCAAACTGAAACTTTAATCCTCCATAAATTGAAAGAAAAGTAGGGCTGTGTCCTCATTCCTGCTTTTGGGTTTTATTTATAGTGGATTAAAGCTTCGCGAGGAGCTCCACACCTACTGAGCTTCATGTAACACATCATCAGCATCTGTAAATCATTCACTGTTCAACCTTTCCGTATGCAGAAGGTCATTCCTACTATCTGGCAACCGGCACAGGCTACTTACATGCATGCTCATGTGTTGAATTTAAACCAGGCCATTGGCTTCCTCTCAGACTCCGCCCACTTTACTGGGAGAGTGGGAGCAGATGACTGAGAAACTGGGGGATGGACCTTAATGTCTATGACTGTCTTTAACATGGCAACTGAAGTGGTTTTTTTAACCTCAAAAACACTGGTTGAATTAACACAGATTAAAAAAACATTTCATTAATATTTTGAATTAGCTCTTATTTTTATATCTTTAGTTTTCATGTTAATTTTAGCTAAATATTTGTTGTTAAATATTTTTTTAAATATTTGGCTTGTTATGTGCTTTTGTCATGTATTTATCAGTTTTTAATTATTTCAGTTAAGTACTAAGGCAACATTCTAATTTTCACTTTTAAAATGATATTTCTGCCTATGTTTTATTTATTTTAATTTGATCAATTTATTTAATTATTTGACTGAACTGCTTTAATTCTTTAAGTAAACCAAAATATCCCTGAGGTTGCATAAATCCAACCAATCAGATTAGAGCTTGGTAGATTGAGAAGCTGTTTTCCTATTTGTCAGCAATATGCATCATAAGGTCAGAACTGGCTGTGGGCAGACAATGGGCATGCCATCCGAGGTGGAGACACACAGTGAATTTAAGGAAACCCCTAGTCTAAGTGATTGCGTCTGTAATGGGGTGATGTGCACACTTCATTAGTAAAGCTCCTGTGACACCAGAGCGCAGCCAATACACAACACTGTCTGCCAAATAAGGACTTCCATCTTTTTTTTGAGGGGCTGAGGAACACCCTCTGTGACGCAAACTGCCACAGAATCCTAGTATTACATTCGTCACACTGAGCCTTTTGCCTCATACATTAAGCCACTCATTTGTATAAAGGTAAGAACACACACACAGTACACACACACACACATGGAGTCATTCCTGGAAGCATTCTCACAAATTCCCCCCTCTATCTTTCACAGACATTTTTAATATATTAATTTAAATTTCTTTTCATTTATAGAGCAAAACCCTTTTTAGAATTCCTAGAATCCTTTCAATGGAGTACATAATTCCTGAAGGGTCACATTATAAGATCAGAAAGCCATTCGCTGTATTGATTCAAGACTTTCTTTTTGATGGCATCATCAGTAAAAGCATTACCGTGGCTCCTATCCACGCGCACGCACGCAAAATTCAAGAAATTAAATTTAAAAAATGCTGAAAGCGCTCTTGACTGTGTCGCACATCTGGATATACGCCCGGTTATAACACAGTCCACCGTGATTTGATGAATTATTGCTGCCACAATCAATAAAAATGTTTACAAACGTGTCTTTTAATAAAATTCCGTTTCCTGCCAGCATTCCGTGGGCGGTAATAGTTCAATGTTAATTGCGCTCGGGAACAAGCGAAATTCATAATAAGGCTAATTTACAAAGCCAGTGTTTGTTATGGCTCACAAAAGACACAACAATGACTGAATTTGAAAACTGAAGGCGTTGCGCTATTTTAGCACATTTAGCATCTGGTCAGAGCGGATTGTGAGCGGTTAGCGAAGAAGATCACAAATGATGACGAGACGACATCATTTGTGACATCAAAAACAATTTAGATGCAATCCTATCACAGAATGCATCTGTTTCTGCAGATGGTGTAGTTTGGTGTTTACATCACGGTTGGCATGATGCTGCAGATATTCACAGAAGGCTTTGAAGGGATGTGATTGGATTCTTGGAAACAGGGGCCTCTGAAATTGTTCTAAAAGCATGAGGATTTAAAGTTGGTTAAATTACAGAGCAAGACTAGAGCCTTGAAAAAAAGCAGATGGGTTGTACTTTAGTTTCCTGCATCTCGCTTAAGTACAATGTCATATTCACTTACATTCTTCAGTCTCACAAATAAACAATGACTTCAATTCTGCACAAGGTTCATTTAAATTATATTGTTTCTATAGCGAAATTGGACATTGCATTAGCAGCGCAAAAGTCGTGGGTTCGATTCCCAGGTAACACACATACTGATAAAATATATACCTATATACCCCAAATGTACTGTAAGTCACTTAAGATAAAAACGTCAAATGCATGAATGTACTGTAAAATGTTTAAAAACTGAAAATTATACTGCAATGAAGCTTGGTTGGTTGCATCTCTGCTATCTGCATTGACCTAAAACTGACTAAACATAACTTTCTGTACTAAAATCATTCAGTTACTGCAAACCATTGCGAGTATATAACTATGCATACTGCAACATTTCAATAATTTCTATATATAGACAGCCGTAGTATTAACAGATTACCAATAACCTACCAGCAACACACTCAAATGCAGTAGATCACCCAGACAGGCACAAAGTAGAGCACAGGGCATTAGATGGTGTCAACAAATTAACCTGCTTTGATGAATGACAGAAAATAAATTGCCCATCTGTCCGGACAAGATGTGAACCGGCTAAATGACTTCCTGCTACAGCTCACAGAGCCATAAATAAAACCCAAACGTGTGACATGTGGAGCCTGAACTCGGTACGAGAGAACCTGCATCAGCACATCGGGTTTCGTGGGAAATCCCACAGGGCTGAGAGAACAGGCCTGCGCTCCCATTCAGTTTTCTCACTGCTCCATACTTTCATTAAACCTGTGCTGTATAGGGAAAGACACCCAAACATCAGAGCCACACTGCAGGCTTTGTGCAAGCCAGTCAAGTCTGTAGACACCAGACACTGTAAAGCTTTTCATTATGGACCTCTCTTTGTCTCTACAGAAAAGGTCTCTACACAAACCACTGGCACACATTTGAAAGCACACCAATCAGTAGAATCTAACTGTCTGTTATTGCTTTAGACTTTGCATTCAGTAGAATAAATGGGAGGTGTCCACAAACTTCTGAATTTGTGGTGTATGTATCAACCATTGTATTATTTTTGTTCTGTGATTTGACATTTCTGACTTTCTGGCTGTGTAACATGTCTGTAAAGTAATCTGATTGGCCGGTTCACATTTTAAATATTCCGCTTAACACCTGTGGGCGTTATTCATGGAGTAGAGCGAGCGTCATTGTCTGAGAGCTCGGTGCTGTCCTTCAGATGGTGAGTGAATTGGGACCCACATCTATCACTGAAGCCTCAGGCAGCTATACCAACAGACATCAACCCATAGCCAAATGCCTAAATACATCATAGTCGTTTACAGACTACCTGTCAGAGTTTATTATTAATAACACAATAGATATTTCATGGCAAGACTATAGAGGAACTGAAGGAACTGTAACCTGTATCGTTCAGTCTTATGTGGAAAGTTTAAAGCAGAACTAAAGCTTACAACTAAACTTTGCTTACAAAAGGATCGTTAGATGTTTTGCTTGTATAAGTCCTGAGGGAACCAGCGCAAACTACATTTCAGGATTACAATACAAAATTTGTATAACGATATGCTAGGTAAAGACTCAGGAAAAGGAAAACAAATAAAGAGAGCTCATGCTGTGGTCTGAGAAAGTTCTGGATCAGTGTGAAATCTGAAGACCATTTTGATGGAATTGGTGGAGACATCTCAGCAGGTCTGTGAGCTATTGAGCCATCGGGCAGAACCACAGCTGTCAAGGTGAAAATGTGTGGTGGGTTGTTTGGGGGGAGTAGGAAAAAAAGGCACAGGTTTTGAACATCAAGTGGCTTGGCTCAGGACCAAGACAACCACACGGTAACCACACATCCTGTGCATGAGGCCAGCACGAATGACCTTTAATGCTAATAAGACATGCTGACATTGATTAAAGGGCCCAAAAATTCCAGAAAAGCATTGATTTTATTTGTAGTTACAAATCTGGTTGGTGTGGACCAGTTGTGGCGCTTGTGTTTGGTGCATGTTTACCATTTTTGTTCAAGATATCTCATAAATGAATATCACCTAACATCACATGTTCCAAAACCTTTTCCGTTTGGTCTCCCGTGGATGTGTGTTGGGGGAGGACCGGGGGGACACGGGCTCTGCGGTTTCTCTGCTATAGGTGAATGATTAACGAGTTTCACATCAAATATATGCAAAACAAGCAACTGCCCCACGTGGTGACGGCAGAATCCACAAATTAAGGTCACAGGGAACTTTCACAAATAATCTCTTCAGATAGTCATGCTAACAACTGCTTTTTGCCAAAAACACTTTTAGAGGGAATCTGATTATAATAAAGGTTAAAGCAGAGAGAGACAGATACAAATCTACTAAAAACCCTTAAAATGCAGCTGTTGATTACAAACACACTGAACACATCAGATGTTTGCTTGCTATCCTTTCTCTCTCTCCCTCTCTCTCTCCCTCTCCACTAGATTGCATTTAAGAAAAACACTCAACAAACACATCAGAGTGTCAAATCCTCCATTTGCTACGTCGCTATTACAATATGCAAACAAGAAACTCTGTGTGCTGTTGCGAGACCTTATTGTTTTTTTTTTAAACAAACAATTAAGTCTGTATGGTTTAATTGACTGCTTCTAACTAAACAAAAAACCTGTTCACTTTAGAATGTACAACTAATAATATAGTTTAAAGGCAAACCAAAACCATGATGCCCTGTAATGGACTGGCCGTCTATCCAAAGTGCTTCCTGCCTGTAACCCTAGATGCTGGGATGGGCTCCGGCCCCCCATGACCATTCAGAGAACAAGTTGGATGGATGAATCTATGCATAGCATATTTTTGTTTAGAATGTTTTGTCAAAAATGGACTTAAATATATATTAGAAAATATCTAAGATATTAGATAAACTGCTTAATGTTTGGTGAAGCCAGATTCCGGCTTTTTCTGCAGAATTATGCTCGAATTAGAACAGTGAGGATCAGTATGTTCCCTTCTGCCTTTCTAGAGCTCTACAGACTTAAGATTTCATTCTCTGCAGTCTGACTGTCTGGAATGTGTCTACATCACACAATTAACAGCCGGATACCTGCGCTTCCCTGATTTTCCCCACCTGCACCTGGTTCTCAAAAAGGAGGACTGCAGAGGACATGTGCTGCTCCGTATATTTTAATAACCACACAAAATATCCTTTTCTGTTAGTAATCAACCTAACATTCATGAACGGACACGTCCATCATCTGTCTCTTACAAAAAACAAAATCATGACACACACTAAACACCTATGAGACATTAAGAGATGTCAGTTTGACACTAAGGGTCTTCCCATTATCTCTGCTAAACACTACGGGTCGAGCCCACTGGCGCTTATGCTATTCCAAAACGCTGATAAGCAGGGTTATTGAGATAGCGCACTCAGTTGAACTGAAGCATTGCTTAATTAAAGTTCGCTATTCCCTAAAGCATTCCCAGGATTCCCTGACATGCTGCAAACTCACGGAACAGACATCGTCTTCTCTCCATATAAATGTATAATTCTCTTTAGGAATTATTATTAATATTAACAGAAAAAGGAAACGCACTGATTGAACATTATAAAAATAAACTTTCTAAAAATAAATACAGAGACATTGGATGGTAATCAGTGAGCCTTAAGGCCAGTGAACCCTGTACTCATTAACCAGGATCTAATGAAAAGAAGCAAAGAAACTTGATTTCCCATGTGCAAAGCCTGTTTGTGTACCAGGGCGATACAGAGAGGAAGGGTTCACTGCAATTCATTGTGATAAGACACAAACAGCTGTTGATCCCCAAAAATAGGACAAGTTGTTGACTATACCCAGCTAACAGGGTACGTTCGCACGATGGCTAACGATCACTAAAAGTTCTTTCAAAGTTATCTAAAATATCCTTGCAGTAACTTTAGTAGATCTTTTTAATGTTATATATCATATATAAAATATTCTTAATAAATGTTGAAAAACGTTTATATATCCAAGCAATGATGTTAACGTCTAAAACACTGGACGTTTTAAACGTTCCTACAACATTCAAAATAACATGTCATTTCTGTTAATGAACGGAAAGGGAATGCAATGAATGAATAGGGAAACGTTCTTACAACCTAAAACTAAACACTGTTTACTAAAAAATAAAGTCACCTAAGGCAGCAACGTCTGCATGTATGTAAAACAAACAGATTTCGCCAAAAGGATTATGATGAAGCCTGTGTTGACAACAACAGGTTAGTGTTTTTTGCTTGTTGTGTCAACAGTACGTAGTGAACAGCCACATTGTCCGAGTATGCAGCGCAACACACCTGCGAGCACACGAAGTTCACATCATCAGTACTGCGACCTTCCCATGAGCAGGTGACCGAGGACAATGTCATTTCTGTCACGCCGGAAGTTGTGTCATATATCACCGAAACCCAAAATCTATCAATACACGTATGTGATATATAGGCGTCGTATAACAAGTGCTGACTTATTTATAAATAAAGATTTTATAAATCTTTAATATAATAGCATTTTTGAAATAGAATGGACTTGATGTGCAAATCAAAGTTACAAAGTAAATCGCAATAGACTCATTTAAATGCGCCACCAAACCTGTTTTGGCATCCCATGCTACAGTATATGTACTTTAGATGAAGACAAAGCATATTTGAAAGACTTCATGCGGGGTGCAGCTGGCCCTCTTTATCTATGTGGGGAAAGATCCAGCTATAAAAACTATGAAATATCTGCAGAAACGAATGGGCGACACACGCATTGAATCCAAACGTACAAAGTTAATAAGATGCAAAGTTTATATTTATGGGGACGCGATTTAAATCCTCACTAATCGATATATAAGAGAAGAGAATAAAAAATACCGGTCTATAATAAATCAAATGTACGTGTGTTTTTCTCTTGTCCTACACACATTTCTGTAATAATTGTTGTCCCAGACATCTTAAAAACACGGAAACATTTGAACCGTAATAACACTGGCACATTAAAGACAACCAATACATACATCTATACTGATATCATATATTTCCTATCAGTTCCCTTCCTCCTTATTAAATATATTGTACAAGCGCAATTCCGTTATGATGCGTTCAACTCACCAATTAGTCGTGGGAAAAAATGTTTGGACCTCGGAGAAAATCCCTTTCACAAAGGTTTAATGAAAAGAGGTTGATGGGGATCGTCGTCGGCACGTTTTCTCTCTTCGCAGTCTCTGCCAGCCGTGTTTTGATGTCACTTTGTGGGCGGGGCTTTGTGAAATACACACCCACAGTCAACGCGTTTGGAAGACCCCCATACACGCAACTTATCGCCCCCATGAGGTGATGTTTATGATATCAAGATAACGTCTATCGTGATATATTTCCTCAAAATAAAATGCAGATCACGCAGTAGACTGGGTATCTATACATGCTTTTATTTTAATGCTCACAAATTTCAGTGGTATGACAACATGCCAGCCAATCTTGATAATGATGCACTAAGACAGGACCACATTTTTCTAGACTTTTCTGCCCATTAATTTAGCCTCAGGAGCACCAGTTTATAGTAAATACTGAAAAGTGATCAATTAAAATATGTGACAGGTAGGGACCAATAGGAGGGTTTGAACTCAACAAAATGTTTAAGACTCTAGCCAATATGAAGCAAAGAATTGCCAAATATAATGGACTACACAGTTGTACAGTAATTATGATATTTACAGTATCATTACAACAAAAAGATATTTGTTCAGAAATAAATAGGAAATTTTAATAGGAAAAACACTGAAACATAAGCATAAGATCTTTGAAAAACACTGAGCACAAAAACAATCGTTTCAAAGCGTACATGAAACTTTCACAGCCAACCAGTTAAAGGTTAAGAAATACTATCCTTTTAAAGAGCTCGAAACCAATCCTTATTTTCACCATCCAACTAAGAATTTACAATAAACAAAAACCTAACAAGTGTAAGAAGGTTTCTAAAAGAAAAAAATAATTTCTGGTAGGTACATTTTGAGGTGACTTGCTTTAATATTTTCCCACAAAATATAAAGAATGAAGAAATTATTGCATGCCCAAATAATCCTTTGTAAAGTTCAATCTCTTTTCATTTTAACAGAAAAGATGTAAAGAACTGAATTGTATCCTTTATAAAGTAAAGAGAATTGATAACCTTTCATAACATCCTTCAAAGTCTTAATTCCACACTGACACTCTGTATCACAGACTCTGTTTCAAACAGTCAGTTTCACATTATTTAAACTGTTTTTGTCTATACTTTAGGGTTATTGGTGTGTGTGCCCTGGTTTAGGAAGGTCTCATTCTGAGGTAGTCCTGTGATGATGTAAAAACTCTCTACTGCCCTCATGAGGCGCAAACCAGAGAAATCTTCTGTACTTTTCCCAGTTCATTTAACAGCTGTTTGACGCTGTGCTTGAGCTCAGGCAGACGGTCCAAAGGGTCTGGAGGTTCCAACTCACCCGTGCAGTCCAGCCAGTTTTCAAGCACTAAAACAGCAAAATGTTTGTTTGTTTTATTAAAATATTCATATAATAAATCATAATCTTTCTGCTGGTCATTTGGCTCACCGTCGAGTTCTCTTTCGATGAAGTCCATCCTGTGACAAACCTCTTCCTGTACAGTCTCAATATGTTCCAGCAGGTTGATTCTCCACTGCTGCTGAGCTCCGCCCATAACCCCGCCTCCATCAGAACCCACCTCATGCTCCTGTCCTACTTCCTACAAAACAACAAAGAGTTTGATGTTGAGGATGATGACAAAATTTCCAGTTATGCTGCATTTTGAACCACATATTTTCATTTGATTGTGACAGTTGCATTTTACACAAAAAAGCAGTTGTCGATTGAATCCATGAAGTTGTAAATGACTTCAGTGTTTTGACAGAATTCAAAGTGAAATGGAAAAATGGGCTTGTTTTCTTTAACTGGGAATTCATTGGCTGTGGAAAAGTGGGCATTAAAGAGTCTAGCTCCACCCAGCCAGTCAGACTGATATCATCGGAGAAGGTCTGCCGTTCCAGATGGGAAGAACATTTTCCGTTTTTGATTAAGGATTACGAGGGCACATGAATAAAAAAATGATGATATGAATTAATAAATAATTTAATCACGATGTTATGACTTTAACCTCATTTGATTTGACATCACCTTGTGATTAGACACTTTAATACCAGACGTCTTAAACGGCGCTGGATAAATCTCTCCATCGCAGTGTTGTTCATTCTTCAACAGGCTTCTCTTAGCGTTGTGCAATTTGTCCTCCAGCTCTGAGACAACTTGTGTCTTTAGCACCAGCCTTGGCTCCAATACCTGGTGCAGTGCTTGTGGTTTTTGGTAACAGTGCTCACTGCTAATGTAGTCTTGGAAGGCTGAGGACAAGAGCTCTTTACGCAGACTGGCTTCTGAAGGCGCTGCTGGGGAAGCTGTTGCTGAGTCTGAGACAGTCATGCTTTTCACGCTCCCAGCCAGTTTCCATGGCTTCCGCCACAACTTGAGGTCTGGATGAGTCTGATTCCTGCAGAAAAAACAAAATGTTCTAAATGAGACAGAAGAATCTTATGCTGATAGTTTTACATTCTGATAAACAGCCGACACTGTTCAGTAGCACAACATCCTTTTTAAATACACACGTACACAAACTTTCCAATTTCTGCTTGGATATTTTGGCATTCCCAAAATATATGATGTACGTGCTTTATGAATAATTTCACCAGTATATTTATCCTAATTTATCTCCATAGCCTGTAGATATCTATAAAACCTTGATCTCACAGAGAATACATTCATGTGTCTTAAATGGGCTAAAGGGATAAACGGCATCACTCACTGCAGAACGCTGATTTTGAGCTGCAGGCCGCTGAGCACTTCCACCACACGCTGAACGTCCCCTAACAGCTGATGAGTGGCCGCAATCTTTCTGTCGTTCTGATGGGAGTAGTTCTCCAGGAAAGAGAGGCCATACATATGACCCGTGTTAAGCCAGTCTCTGTCGTACCAGTACTGCAAACTCGACCTCTGACCTCTGATCTGTCCTGAATACACCCCAATAAACAAGCACACTGATGAGCTGACCAGAACAGCTAACAGTAAAAGCTAACAGTAATTACTGTAAAACTAGCATCACTTCCCACCTGGAGAATCACGGCAGATGAAGCAGGTATATCGTTCTGGTACGACCTCTTCAAGGAGGCCCATACAAGTTCCATGCTGCCAGTATAGACACTCTTCACACTGAAAGGATGAGATAAAGTTTGAGATAACATCCCTTCTAAGTCATCAGTTTTTAAGCAAGTACATAACAGATCAGAAGACCACAATCTTGTCTTATCCCGGTTTACAACGTTACATTTATAATAATGTTTTATATTTTAAGCTGTCTGGTCTGAATTCACAGGAAATGTCTGTCTAAACAGAAAGACGAAGATCCGGCTACTATATCGCGTGTCTGGGTGCTATAGATGGTGAAGCGTTCGTAGCTTGTTCCTACAGCAGTTGTTCACAATTTAAACTTGTCCCCATGTTAAGAAAATAACTTTGTAAGAACCCAGCAAAAAAAAAGTAGTAGAAAGGTAAGTTAAACATACTTAAACATTCATATTAAATTTACCCTAAAATGAAAACGTCTATGGACATGTCATGCATCAAATAGGCCAATATGATGCTCACTTGTAACATGAAGTCATTTTCCTCTTCCACTTTACACACACAGCGTACAGTTTCCCGGCTTCCTGTTGTCGAGGCAACAGAGCTACAGCTGAGAGGTGAGGGCATGATGTCCACATCCGCCCCCATTTCATCTTCACTCCACCCACAGCTGTCAGAGGACCAATCAGAAATACTATCCTCATCTGGAAGCAGATCATAAAGAATGACATGAATTATGTGCTTATTAAAAACACTGAAAAATAAAACTGACTGATAAACTAAATTTCAAATGGCTGATAATCTCAGAAGACCAGATTGCAATTATATATAAAAAACCAACAAAAACCTTACAATAAATTATGCAATAATCTAAACATTTAACAAAAACTTAAATGTTTAAACAGCCTTGTAAGTAAAATAAACACCTGATGTGGTCTTTCTCATCTTTTTCTTTTTCTTCAACTTGATACGCAGAAAATCTTTTGGCTTCTTCTCTTTTAGTCTGTCACATTCCTTCACACCTGCTAAAAAACAAAAACTGAAGGATTCAGATCAGGGTATGTGTTAAAACTTACTGTTACTGAGGAATGAGGAAACAACAGCAAAAATCTCACATACTTTGTTTTGAGTGTATGGGTGAAATACAGCCCGGCCTTATTGTTTAATTTGAGTCAGTTATGTGTCTGTCTCCATCTAGCCTTGACTTCTTCAGCCTACTATCCATTAGCACATATCTATGAGTTTGTGAACTTTGTATGTCTCCTTAACTGGTGCAGTTTTTAAGAATTTTAATGAATCAGCTAAACTGTTTAGCAAATCAGTCTGAATCAACCACAGGTGTTATCAGTCTGAATCACAAACTGAATCAGTCAGATATCTCACTTCACACTGAATCTGAATCACTGAAACCAGCTGTGTATCACTAAACCACAAGTTATGTCTGACTCAATGGCAATTAAAAAAAATGGTATAAAATGCATGTGGGTGAGACGCCTCAGCCATACCTATTTCCATCAGTCTTCTCTCTCTTTCCTTGCTGAAGCATCTCTGTGTGTTTCTGTCTAGTTTCTCTCTGGTCTTCTCCTTTGAGGAAGGCCACTGCTGGTAACTCTGTGCATTGACAGCAGGGGGAGCTGACGAGCGTCTCTTCACAGACATCTTGTTGCACATCCGCAGTGAAGAATATTCAAATCTTTTTTTAGAACCATCCTGATTAATGAGCGCTGCCCGCTTTCCAGTTCCGGCGGTCCGGCTGGCTCCGTTCACACCGTGACCCTCCTCTACTGCACGATCATCTCCATGATAGTACTTCATATGATAGTGCAGAAGTTTTGCTTTGCGAAAGGACTTTGTACAGCCGGGAGCACTGCATTTATATGGATTATGGTCCAGATTGATAGAGAGTACAGGTGGTGGCTGGTTTCTAATGACTCTGTACACTGAAATAAATGGATGTTTTGTATAAATAATTTTTATAAAGTGATCATCACAGATTCAAATAAATTCTGATTCATTAGTGTAGATAAATACTTACATGGCTCTCTGCTGAACCGGTTTGGGTTGTGGAAAGCTTGTTTTCTAACTGCTATGGTTAAAAAACACAGAGACATAATTACCATGACAAACCAGGACTAAATTAAGTCTTATTTAACCATGTATCTGATTTAAAGATGTCGAGTCTTACCTAAAGGCTTGGAGGTTTCTGATTGCCACTGAGCTTTAGGGTTTGCTGTGCCATTGGACGGTTGTGTCAGAATTAAGGGTTCAGGCTCTTGTCCATTTTCCTGAGGTCTCTGATTGGTCAATGCTGGTGTGGGCTTCCAATCACTATGAAAACTTTTATCTGGAGGACGAACATGAATAATGAGGAAACGTATCATCTACCACTGTGGCACCTTTTTTCATTTAAACAGAAAAGTGAAACCTGAATCTGTCTTGGGTTTTTTGGACCTTTTTCGTGTTATTGAAAACCTCCTTTTCCCTGAAAAAGATCAAATTTGATTATCCAGCTATTTTGATCATTATTTTTTGTAATTAATTGTTTGTGTTCATTTTTAACCATTATTTTAATTTGCAAAAAAATAGTACCGAATTCGCCTGAATTTTAGCAATGAAAAATCACCTTTTTCAGAACTTTGTACATACCTCGAACCCGCTGCCTCCGTGACTTTTTGTCATGGGGAAGACCTTTGATTTCCTTTTCCTTTTGTTCTGCCTGGACTTCTGCTTCCTTAGTCCTGTTTCCCATCCCCTCATTAAAATGAATGCACGATTCAAAGCCCATAGAGCTGTCCTCTATCTTTACCACAGTCTCGTCATCTCTCTCCTCGTGCCCTAAATCCTTCCTCAGAAATGACTTACTGTAATTGTGCTGCCCTATTTGCTCTAAGACTCCCTCTCCTTCCTCACTTTCCTCCTTGACACTCATATTTCCAACAACTTGTTCTTCATTCTTATGGCCAGTGTTTCTGCTTTTCTTCTGGTCACCTTCATCTCCATCCAAGTCTGAGACCACGTCCTGTTCTTCTTCAGGAACGTGTTCTTCAAAGCTGAGAGGGGTTTCTGCTGCATTCTCCTGCTTTTTTCTGACATTTTCTGTTTTTTTTACCTGAGGTTTCTCTGCGTTTCTGTCTGGTAATTTCTTTCTCTGTTTGGGGAGAATGAAAGAATGAGTCAAATGAAAAGACAAATTATGACAGAATATAAACAGACCTAAAATATGAAATGCTAATCGACCTCTTTGATAAATGGCTTGACATGGATTCCTTTCACTGTCTGGATGACACCATCATAGAACTTCACAGTGTAGGACGCTATGAGGTAATTTTGTTTAGAATTAACCACATTAGAATCACACGTGAAACATAACAATACAATTTGAAGACGAATCTGTATTTGTACATGAATTCATTCAACGACTGCAACAAAATATCAAAAGTTTACCGTCTTTATTGACAGCCAAGACTTTTGCAGGATAAAATCGACAATCCGACCAACTGGCAAGAACTTTGTCATTTATGTGAAATCCCTGGATAAAAAGGAAAAATAAAAACAGAATTTATTTTACTAACAGTTGACAACTAGTAAAAAAAACACATGTCTGTATGTTGCAGAATAAACCATTAAGTCACACACCTACACATAAAACAAATGAAGTAGTGTTTTTAAGCAATTTATTGCTTTTATAAAACATGCCTCCCAAAAATATAAAGACAGATATCATTGTTCAATGAATAGTCAATCATATTAATTATAAAAAAACAAGTTTATTAGTCTATCTTTGGGCTATTTATCACAACATTAACATCATATGTACAGTCACAAATGTACTTTATTAGCATTTTACAATGACTTTGATCATCCAATAAGATGTTTTGCCTCATTACTACTGATGTTATAACAGCACATTTAAAAAAATAACTGTACAATGGGTGACTACCAGCTGGACCAGTTTTTATAACTGTGTCACTGCAGAATCTCTGAAGGAGGATTTACTTGCTATTCATAAACTAATGATCAAGATAAAAAAGTTACACATACATAAACTCATCCTAGATTGTCCAAGCTTCATATTTAAAATGGGGGATTTAGGAGGAGCACAGTCTGTGACTCACAGGGATGAAGCTGTGCTCCTGTAGACCCTCTCTCCTCAGCTGAACTCGTTCCCTCTCCATCGGTCTCAGATAGGGGCTGGTCCAGTCGAACCACTCATCATAGCGATGACTCCACTGGCGATAGTGAACTAAAACCTTCTCATCCTCATAGTCAATCTTTTCAATGTTGGCAGCATACCTGCAAGCACAAACAAACATCCGTTGCTTGTTAATAAAAGAAAGGGAAAAAAACAAAAAGAAATGTTTTTAAAAAGTCACTTGCCAGTTCTTAAGACTGTCCCGTGCTTCAAGGGCAGCACCAACCTCAAAAACAATCCCTCGTCTGTTAGGAGGCGTTTTGCTCATAATGTAAACAATTCCCTTCTACAACACAACAATAATTAGATCTACATTATATATGTATTGTTTACTATGCTGTTTTTACATGCATACTTCAAATGTGCTCTTGTGGTCTTTAAATTGGAGCGTTGAATAAAAAATAAATCACAACAGATATGACTTATAAAATGACTCTAATTTTACTTTAATAAGTTCTGCAATCTGTTTGTATTTGAGACTCTCGACAGCATAACATTTATTAAAACTATAGTTGCACAGAATCCAGGTCACAAATTTGGCATCAGGCCACAAAACACACTAGGTACAACAGACGTAACACAATCTTGTTTAGCCTACTTAACTAAGCCTCTTTTTATTAGGTAACTTTAATGTTTAAGTTTAAGATTCAATCTTCAGTTTAGATTGATAACATAACTGGTTTAAAAATCGAGTTCTGTCTCTTGGATCAATGTACAGCTATTACACCCAGTTACCTAAATAACATAGAGAAAATATCTTTACAAAATAACTAGTACAGTTAATAATGCTGCACATTATAAATCTCTTAACATTTAATTCACTTATTTTACTCTCACATGAGCAGTCATAAGGGTCATTGGCCACGTGATTTTATCAGGGACCCCCAAGTCACTTAACAATGACATGGAGACAATGGAGAAGCATTTTATTAAAATACTACATGAGATGTCGGGCTATTGTTCCCAATTCACAAATTTCTACCTATAAACTGTCTCATGGTTAAACTATACGCAAGACCAAAATCAGACAGACTCCATCACACAAGACAACGTAACTCATATAAACATTATTTTCCCGAAGACACGCCTCGCCTTTTGTTAATCCTCCAAGACGCCTGATTTATATTTCGCCCTTAGCTCGAATACAGTTTTAAAACAGTGCATTTAAGAACTGACAATTTCAAAGGGTGGATCCCAAAAGCCCACCAGGACCCCGCACGTTTCTAAAACACGAGCAGACGCGAACTTCCTGACTGATCCACACCCTCCATAGGAATAATGACATGTTAGTAATGGACGAGTAAATTGCCACTCCCACAAATGCAATCTGGACATCAAAACATGCATCTCTTGATGCAAATGTTACAGCATTTACTTAATTTCGTTGCCGTGCGAAATGTGCAATTTTAAGTACAGTCGAATGTCTTCAACAACAGCATCCTTAAACATTCAGTAGTCGAAGAAAGTCTTAGCAATACCAACACAGTATTATAAAAAAATGAAAATGTTTCTTACCTTCCAATGATCTCCGTCTTTTTAACTTTAAATTCAACGCGTTAATGCATTAAAGCGTTTCTTTTGTAACCACGTTGTGGACGGCTAGATACACGCACTTTCTATTATCCAATGTGTTCCATAGACTACCGGTATGAACAATGCGGCCACTGCGCATGCGCCCTCGGGCTCGAGTCTACATTAGGACCCTTAATGTGTAGTAGTTTGTAAGGTACACTTAGAAAAGTGGTATTTAAAACACATGTGCACAAACATGTAGAATTATAATAACATCTCAATAGACCTTCAGCAATGGCCTAACGTATAGTGTTTTCTTCTTTATCGCCCCATCAATAAACAAATGAAACAATTGAAAGTTATAATAACTTTGTGACAGTTTATTATACGTATTCCTCAACATCCATATCACACAAAATACATACACAATCCAGAGGTTGTATAGAATATTTTGATCATACACAATCAGCCTATAGAACAAGATATCTAAATACAAAAAAGTTTAGCATTTTAGCATCTATTTGCCACAAGTCACTATTTCCATTTAGAAGTGAAGTCAGTAAAACAGGAAGCACTATTTACAAGCTTTATTTACATACAAGGTCACAATAAACCTGCATGAAAAATTAGAAATGACCATGAACAAACTAGATTAAGCCTTATGTTTGTATACAAAGGGTACCTGTGTCTTTATTTTTTATTTACATGGATTTAATTACCTTTTTTTCCCCACATTTTTATTTTACTACATCAAATGCTATTTTACTGGGATCAGACATTCACCTTTTAATTTATTGCGATTTTCTCTATTTAATATCTTTAGTGAATTAGCAAACTTCTACAAAAGTAGAATATCTGAATGTTAATGGTATTTTCTAAGATGTGGACAGGCGGGTTTTGTATAAATGACCTTTCCTGATTATCAGGGTATAACTGTTAAGCACATGACAGTTTCATCACGTTGTTCATCATACAAAATAATAAAAGAATAAAATAGAAAACTTTCACTACTTAAAATACTGTGTATTATTTGATATTGAGTGTGTACTGTCAAAAAAGCCACGCCCAATACAAAAAACAACCATTAAAGCTTTCAGATCATTAGTAATTAGATTCTTAACACAGAACATATACAGCTTTCATATATTTTCCCTTTACACAAAAGACGATCTTTTTCTTAAATTCCAGATAGACACAGAAACACTATTTACTACCAGAGAACAAACATACATATAATAAAGTGGTTTCTTACAACCTGTCACTATATCTTACTCTACAAAACAAGCAAATTGAGTTTGATTCTTATAAAGCATGTATCCATGCAACTTACTGTTAACTTAAAACATTGCAATGCACTTATACTGCATTAGAACGTATACTGCCTTGTTAATCCTTGCCATAATCATTTCAGGATCACTGTAATTAAGTCATGTGTTTTTTCATGCATTCCTTGAACATGCACAGTACTTAACATAGGGCATATTAAAGATCTGAACTAATGTTAGTATCAATAATTGTGAACTTCAATAGTCTTTATATAACAGAGGTGGACAGAACACACAGTTCACTTTTTCCAAATTCAAACAGTTCTCCAGACATAGTTCCACATAAAAAAAACCTGTTACAGAAGTATTATCTGTAACACAAGTGTTTATTTTCCGTCCACAATGCCACTCACTTTTGGAACTCTCGCTGTTTTTAGTAGATTGGTTATGTATCACTGATTCATATAATGCCATTGAGAAGTAATAAGGGTTAGTAGGACTTTAAACAATGCCCTCTACAAAGCTGGTGTCCAGATGTACGATGAGCATGCGCAGGAAGGACATCTCCTTGCGGGTGTTCTCGAATATGACACGAGGGTCGTCTGACTGGCACCGAAGACAATTGGGAGCCATGACCATAGCGAGGTTGTTAACATCCATTTTTGTGACCGCAACATTTGTAGGCTGGGCAAATACCTGAGGAAGATGAGACATGTTAGAGAAGTACAAGGAGAAATGAAGGTATTTTATACAGTGGTCACTTTTCAATATGAACAATATGAGTGCGAGTTAATATTTAGGTGCCCAGTTGTGCATGTTTGTTGCCGCCTACCTGCAGGAAGTGAATGAAGTAGCAAAGCACCAGGCGGTTGAGCTCGGGCAGAGACTGAACCACACTGATGGCTGCCACGGGATCGTCATAGTTACTGACGCACTGCTTGTAGAAACTCATGGGGATCAAAGGCTCCTCCAGCTCACGGTACCACAGTTTCATCAGAGAGGCTGAAAAACATCAGAATAGATGTCTAAACTTTAATATTGTTTGGTATTATAAGTGGAATGATCAACTTGCTTTGGGTATGCAAATATTCTGATACATGCACAAATACTAAGGAAAGTTACTCACCGGGAACGTTGGGATCTGACAAATTTTCAGGGATCCTCCACTGGTCCACCTGTAGCTTCAGTGCATTAACTTCATCAATGTCACCAGGGACCCTGCAAGAGGAGATGTGTTGTTACACTCAATGACCTCCAGAGGGAGCCAGCACAACATAATTGTACACTGGAAGGGCAACCTGAAAAAGCTTGTTCTTCCAAACACACATTTAAGGTTGCTTTTACATCCTTTTTTAAAAACTTGAATATCTTTGTAACTGCACAGATAAGATCGACCAGTATAATTTTTCACAAACTTTCCTTGTGTTCCACAGTACAAGGAAATACAAGTTTAAAACAACATGAGGGGAAGTAAATGATAGAATTTCCATTTTTGTGTGACCCAACTCTGTGTATTCCTAAAATTCCATCAAACTTTTTTTATTTTTATTTTCAAAACAAAAAAAATTACCCTTTGCTCAATACAATTTGCTCAACAATTTTCATTTTTTCTTTAGTTTGAAATTGACCTTTCTGTCAGTAAACACACTTTATTCAACATAATTGGCAGGAAGCTAATCTGGTTTTACCTGAATATTCCCTCAGTTTGTGCTCCGCCCAAAGCTAGCACGTACTGAGACAGCTGCACTTGCACCCACGGCAACTTCCTGTCTGGGAAGAGTTCACTCTGCCGCTCCATTACCTCCTCTAGAGAGCTGCCAAACAGAGACGGAGTCATGATGGCTCTCCGACTGTGGTCCACCTCTTCCAGGGTTGGCTTACGGAGACCCTGTGCAGGAAACAGAGACAGATTCCTTAAAATCCCCTTTTCCAAGTTGAAGGGTTCAACACTATAAATTTTATATCTGACTTTAAATGCTTATAAAAACTCACCTTTTTCCCTCCGGTCACCGCCACTTTCTGCAACTTCCGGTGGCAGTACTTGGCGTATGTGCTGATGGGGAGAGCTAGAGGCAAAATAAAAAACCAATAGTAGTAATTCTTGCTGAATGGGAGATAAGCCACATTCTTACTATTTTCAGACACAGAGCCTGCACAGACTCATTTGTGACAGTTATTACAACTAAAACCTGTTTTACAAGAACTTCTCTATACAGAGTTTGAGTCATGTCTAACTTGTATATTTTTTGGAGTAATTGTCTCCACAATAGTTGTTGTGGCATCAGTGATCATGCGACCATAGTGTGGGGAGTAAAGAACTTCAGAATGTGTCACCACTTTAACAATGAAAGAAACAGAATACATTTCAATTCTTTTAAAGTTTAAATCAAAAGCATGGAGGAGGAAATTCGGCCTACATGTTCTGACTCATCTGCCTAACAGAACATGGAGGAAAAACAGAGGGGTTTTTATTAGGCTGGACTTCATGAATGCACTGTCCTGTCCTTCTCTTATGTAAGAGCCAAGGACATTACATCCGTACAAGCGTACATTGCTGAAAATGTTCCAGCACTCGGAATAAATGATATTCCCAGATATTGCCTCTTGAAGACTGAGATACTGCCTGATGTCAGTTCCTGAAAGAAACTCCAGGCTTGTGGAGTCATTTCAATGGAATTTATTGTGCATCTTGCGATGTAGAATTTATGGCACTCTCTGCTCAGTATTTTCGGAAGAAAAAAATATCACACAGCTCTACAGGGTTTCTCTGCATTCACTATTAAGGCAAAAAACAGAGTTTCAAACCCACAGTGAAATCCATTGGGGGCATTTCCATTACTTTCACCGAATGCTTTTTGAATCAAAGAAGCCAGATGGTGAAAATGTTGTGCTGTGATTAACATAAATCATCTTTTCTGGAATGTGCCCCGATTTTAACACCGCTCAGATTTATGACAAACAGGTGATGCACATGCATGTTGACACAACCTCTTGTTAATTTTCCAACTCCAGACTGCAATTAGGTCTAATTATACAGCGTAATAAATTTGCTCTTGATCTCAGAGAAAATAGTTCCCGTCAAATCCCCTCAAATCCTCTGAACCTAAACAGCTGATTTACTGGACAAACTCACAGACTGTATTGCAATCATACACAAACAGACCTGATTCTGGTATTTTGGGTCTTCAAGAGCATGACTGACTAAGTGCCGGTGGTCTGGCGGTGAAGCCACAGTTGCCCTCATATAAATGAAAAGCATCAATTAAGTAAAAGAAAGAGAGGAAAAAACAAACAACATCAATCGTTTCAGAGGAAAGTGAGGGCCGCAAATGAGACCACACAGATTCTTCTAGTGACTCCCTGTATGTCAGAGAGATGACTAAAGTTCTGCTTTACAGGAGAGCTATAATTTAACATCCCAATAAACTCCTCAGCAAAAACTTAGCAGAGCTTTCACTTTATTCAGACCAGACCTAACTCTGAAAATCTCCCACAGAGACTCGCACCCCTCTCTCCACAGCTGCGTCAGGGTCTGCGAGGTCAAACCGCTCCTCTGGACATCTGCCCTACTGATCTAACTTCACTGAATGACTCACAGCCCTTACAAGAACTTTGCAGAGCAGGCAGACATATGAGCCATATCCTGCTCCTTTAAGTGGCAAGTGGCTGGTGCTCATCTAATGGGCCTGTGACTGCAGATTGTTCATGAGTAGGTCTGTAGTAGTGACTCAGTGGTCATGTGAGTGGCATGCCATGCCTGCAGGCTCATGCTGTGGGCAGTGAGACTCAATGTAATGGATCTTCATTGTGGTCTTTGCCAGGGGCATGTGTGGGAAGCAATCTGATGGGATCATCAGGACAGAGCATTGTGGTAGTAACAGTATCAAGGTCAAAGAACCGCAAAGTGGAAACACTGTCATTTACTGATAAGAGACATGTGACGTGTGCTAGCCAGAAGGGCTAATTAACAATGGCTTTATTGACAGCAAATTATCAATCACACTTATGCAGCAGGGGTGCAGCCACTAATGAACAGCACTCAATATGTCTCTACCCAGGACCAACAGTCTACTTCATAGTGGCCCATTAAATGTCTGGTTGACATTTGTAACATATTCTGGTCTCTTAGCCTTCTCACATGTGTACAGAACAGACATCCCTCTAAACAAAGTTACCTTGAAGTAAATGTATTATTTTATATTCCAAAAACGTTTCAAATGTACTACATCCTGATTCAGGAAATATGGGGTATCAAATAAAAGGTTAAGCAAAAAAATACCATCTGCTTCCTCGGTGTTCTGTTTTCTCTTCTTCCTGGACTTTGAGTTCTTTTTCTTAATGTCCTGCTGGTCCAGTATGAACTGGGTTACTGTAAATAAAGAAGTTCTGTTCATTACTGTATGGATTCAGCAGTCAAATATCTTTGTATAATGACAATGACAACAACTAATTTTATATGAGACAGGAAAATATATCCTGCCAGCAGTGCAATGACAAACTCACTTTTCTTGTCACTGGTTTGTTCCACGTGGCGCTGAATGTAGCCTTCAAGATAGCAGCAGAATTTGGGTGAAGGAGCGAAGAAGGCCAGGCACACAGCCATGAGCTCCCAGCCTGCTGCCAGGCTGCGTGGGCTGCTGTTCCCCGTGGTCTGCCTCACGAGCTGGACGTAGAGCTCGTCCCTCAAGCCCTGCATGGCCCAGCACTTGGTGACAATGAGGAGAGCGGCGTGACGCCGGTCCAGACGTGAGGGGCGGTCTCCCATGTACGCCTGGACGAGTTTGAACATCTCACAGGCTTCCTTGCGCACAGTGCGGTCATTGGTCATCAGCATGGGCTTCTTGATGGAGCCACGGTTCCAGGATAGCATGTTGGCGATGGAGACCCGCCGGCGGAACAGGCCTTGAGTGTGCATGTTCAGGTGTTTGCTGGCCCAGTCTGTCATGTTGGCATCTGGGGGTGGGGGCTGACGGAGGGTGGCGTAGGAAAGATGGTAACTTGAACCATGGCTTCCTTGTAAGTTGGAATCGCTGGCAACTTGGCGATGGGGGCCAAGTGAACCTGTTCTGCTGTCCATACCTTTCTTTCTGCTGTCCAACTGAACCTTAGGTTCCAGTGTTCCTGCCTTTAAAGGAGGTAAAACAAAGTGCAAACGGGGTGAGAAAGATTGTTCATTAAAAAATACATAAAGCAGTTATGGCCTGCCTTTGACTGAACCTGACTTCAGGACTAACATATTGATCTTCTAAATGAATACAAAAGCAAACACTGTAGATAACAAATTCAAGTGACCAATTATCTAATAGTAAGTCATTCTCCTTTTGCCTCTCTAAAAAATAGTGCAAATCCAGCAATGGCCTCATTATGATCCCTAGAGGAACTTTGTCCTGTAAGAAGGTCCCTAATGCAGTCATTGCCTCTCTTGCTGCACTGAAAACTGTATTCCCGTTTTAAAAACCAGACACAACGCGTGTGCCAACTTCAATGAACTTTTATAGGACACTGCAGGTCAAAATGACATAATTCATGGAGGGCATTCAAGTAAAACAATCACTATATATATAGTTTAGTTTTATTTATATAGATTTAAACTTTTAAATAAATGAAGTTTAAAGATGAACTCCAACTAAAAGATCACGGACAACCGGACTCAAAAAAAAAAAAAAAAAAAGTATTTTCAGAAATTTTCCATCTCTAAATTCTTTAAAATCTCTTATCAATGGTTTTGGGAAATAAAACATTAAAATGCTAGTGTGGTGAAATGGCTCATACTCCAGGGAATGAGGTGACCTATGATGTCATCAGCTTATGGAACAATCCCCAGCAGGTTCCAAACCCCTATCGGCTACAGCACAGACATACAATTGGTTGGTACGGTGACCATGCCTGCTCAGAAACCAACTTCCCCGTCTGTGTTAGTGATCGTACCATATGGGCCGCAGTATCCCTCCTTCCTGCTCAACAGGCGTTATGTGTCGCAGTTCTGCTACGTTCTGGCATTTTCACCCATCACCCTGGCAGACCACTGCTGGATTCATACCAGAGGACTGCAGGAGGGCAGGGGTGGGTGCAATAGGGGCAGTTTGGATTTAAGTATCATATGTTTGCAACAGTCAGCACCTGAAAGCCATCTCCAAGCCTGAAAATAATCACTCATGTGTTTCAAGAGACGATTTTGATCGAAACTCAAGTAGTGAAACATTCGAGGCATTTGAGAAGTACGATCCTTTGGGTGCCTGGCTGTTGAACAATGCAGATAGAGTTCATTACTAAGGGAGGACAGATTACAGCTTTGCTACGGATCAGAGCGGCAGTTACTGTTTCTCTGAGTGAAATTATTGCCCTTAACGAAAATCATGTGCAGTCTGGGAATTGGCTCTAATGTATCTGGCTGCTACGTTGAAGAAAAAAATATATACCCAAGAGAAGGATGTTGTTATACTCAGCTTGTTGCCTCATTCTGATTTAAATTTCAGACTGAAATAACTACAAGACTTTTGTTATTTTACATCACAATTAAGTTATAATGGGTGGTGGAGGGTGTACACAACAATCTGGTTCTAATAAAGACCATGGAAAAAATTCAGACACACGAAAAACCTCAAACAAAACAAAGCACTCTCTCAACAGTCCCCCATGGAGATTAAACAAATACGATGTCTGGCTTTTAATGATGCTGAAACTCAAGGCCTGTGGAAAACACACTGTGCCAGAAGTTCATACACATATTTTATACGAGACTGCAAATCTCTATAAAATAACAAGGTAAAAGGAGAACCACTAAATTCTATGCTTATTATACACGGTAATTTACTGTAAAAATGTTTCTACTGAATGAAAAATAGAACCGAAGACTTCTGTGCAGTACCTGTGAGGGGGGTCCAGCGGTCTCTGGAGAAGACAAAGTAATGCTCTTCTCCAGCGTGTCCACTTTTTCATATGTGCGCTTCTGCCTTCCTGGAATCTCCAGTGGTGTGAAAGCAACATTGGGGTAGTTACCTGTCCTGCTTAGTGACCTGTTGGAGGATACAACATCCTCTCTGGACGAGCACCGTCCTACGCTGAGTGTGCGCTGTGTGGAGCAGCCCTCCAACATCTCTAAATCCAGACCAGCTCTGGTCTCCCGCATGGTGTTTGAGCGACTGACCACTTCCCTCATCTCCTCCATCAGGCGCTCGTTTAGGGCTGTGAGTTCCCCAGTGCTACCCACAGACCCAGGTCGGCCCTGAGCCCCGGCACCCATTCTCCTTCTGCTTTTCCTCCTCAGGCTGGGAGACGGCCCGGTTGAGTAACCTGAGTCTTGGTAGCTAACAGCAGGAGGTGGTGGTGTGGAGTAGTCTTGAGATGCTTGGCTGCCTTGTCTGCTGTGATGCACTTCCATAGCTCTGAGCACGCTTGCTTCTAGAATCCTCCATGACTGCTTTTTTTCCAGGCTTACAGACTCCTTCTGAAGTCCCCTTGTTGGTAGAAGCAAAGACTCAGGTGCAGAAGTTGGAGAAGGGCTGGGAGAGGGAACCGGTGAGGCAGAAAGATGTGTTTGTTTGGGGTCCACATTCACCATATGCTTGATACACTCCAGACCTGCTGGGCTGTAGTCGGAAGGGTTCCTCTTATGTCTGGAGCCTGTATGAGACTGACCTGGGTGCTGAAGAAGTTTCATCTTCTGGAGGCTGGGGTTGTGTCTGGATGTGCCGTTTTGCAAGTGAGCACCTTCTACCTCCATATCTACAGGAGGTTCATCATAAATAGGGCAATCACTTACTGGATCATCATAGAGGCGTGCGGTTGCTCCATATTGTGGAGATACTGGCCTTGAAGAGCTGGACTGTGGCCGTAGAGATGCTGAATGTGGGGCAGAGTCCACCTGGCAAAAGCTGCCATTGCTTGCCTTCCTCAAGTGGTGGGCCTGCCTTGCGTCTGCTGCTATTTTTCCACCCGGTGTGGTTTTGTAAGCATGTGGCGATAGCATGTAGCTTGAGACAGATTTGACGCTGCCAGAATTGAGAGTGCAGGTGCTATGGCCATTAGCTTTGCTCTGTGGGAGATGAAGGGAAGCTGCTCCACTGATTCCTCTTCCCTGGCTTCTGCCTATGCTGCTGACCTTTACTAGCATGGCGGCTTTAGATCCAGGAGGGGGCTGCCACCTCTGCGATGGGTCTCTTTGTTCTTCCCTGTTGTAAAACA
>JAZGTK010000956.1:0-15582 GCA_036877625.1 Ambastaia sidthimunki
GAGAGGCTGCTGGTGAGGATGCTCTCAATAGCACCCCTGTAAAAGGTGGTGAGTGCAGAAGAGGGGAGGTTAGCTCTCCTCATCCTGCGAAGGAAGTGGAGGCATTGCTGTGCCTTCTTGACTAGGGAGGTGGTGTTGGTTGACCATGTCAGGTCGTTTGTGATATGCACCCCCAGGAACTTGGTGCTTTTCACAGACTCCACAGCACTGCCATTGATGGTGAGTGGGGTGTGTGACATGTGTTTCTTCCTGAAGTCCACAGTTATTTCTTTTGTTTTGTTGACATTAAGTTGTAGGTTATTGATGTTGCACCAGTTGATGAGTTGTTTTACTTCCTCTCTGTAGGCTGAGTCATCATTGTCGCTGATGAGGCCCACCACTGTTGTGTCATCTGCAAACTTAATGATGTAGTTTGAATCGTGACTGGCAAAACAGTCATGTGTCATCAGTGTGAACAGCAGAGGGCTCAGCACACATCCCTGGGGGACAATGGTGTTCTAGATGGTGGTCTCTGAGGAGTTATTACCAACTCTTACTGTCTGTAGTCTGTCGGTAAGAAAGTCCAGTAGCCAGTTGCAAAGTGAGGTGCTGATGCCTATAGCTCGGAGTTTATTCACCAGGTGTTGGGGGATGACTGTGTTGAAGGTGGAGCTAAAGTCAATGAACAGCATCCAAACGTAGCTGTTTTTGTTTTCCAGATTAGCCAGGCATAGATGAAGTGTTGTTGCTATGGCATCATCAGTAAAGCGCTTGGGATGGTATGCAAACTGAAATGGGTCCAGTGTAGTGAGGAGACTGGATGTTATGTGGGCCTTGACCAACTTTTCAAAGCACTTCATTATGATAGGAGTGAGTGCTATGGGTCGGTAGTCATTCAGCATTGTGGCTGGTGATTTCTTGGGTATCGGTATGATGGTGGTGGCTTTGAAGCATGCTGGTATGATCGCTTGGCTCAGAGAGGTGTTGAAGATATCTGTGAGAACATCAGTGAATGAGTCTGCACAATCTCTAAGCACATGCCCAGGTATGTTGTCAGGACCTGCAGTTTTCCTGGGGTTCATCATGAGTAGGGTCCTCCGCACGTCAGCTGGATCCAGTTGAAGTGTTTTATTGTCTGAGCAGGAAGGGGCTTTTGTAGGTGTGGTGGTGTTGTTTTCTTCAAACCGGCTGAAGAAGGTGTTGAGTGAGTTGAGGATGTCCTTGTTGTCCTCGCATGGTGGTGCTGCTCATTGTAGCAACAGCTCTGTTGATGTTCTGGATTCCTTGATCAATCAGGTGTCCATCTGCATCGTTATCTGAAACATAAGTACAACAAACATCTTCAACCATTGCACACACATCACCTTGTGCGGCTGTTAATTGATCTAACACCAATCTGTTTTGCAATGCCATGGGTCTTTAACCTCTCATCTCAGATTTTATTCCCTTATACAATTCTGTGGTAGTATTCATGAATTTGATCAACTCATATCTGGTTTTGGTACTTTATTTCCTACTACCAGGACTTTAGGGACCTCTTTGACTAGTGCACATCGCCCTGTCCAGTCCTTCAGGAGTGTCATGTAAATTTTATTACCACATAACCAAAACCACCCAGGTGAAATTCTTGTGCCTCTCGATCTTGGCCATAATGGGCTACTATGGTTGTTACAGTATCACTGGCATATAGCCCGCACGGTTGTATTTTGTGATTGTCTCCATCCCATAGTCTATAGTTGATTTACAATTTCTCAACGGCTTACCATCTTCCTCTAAGCAACTTTGACAGCAACCTCCTGCTGTTGATTCATTGAAAATAGCCTGGCATTTGTGTTTTTGGATCCTACCTAATTCTCTTAGTCCCCGCTTTCCCTTAGGGAACCTTTCTACACACCATAATTTCCCTGGCACTTTGCCTACTAGCCCTACTTGTGTCAATATTAGGGGAACATATGACGTTCCTATTGTCTGATTTATTCGATAACATCTAATACCTGTTCCCCCCCATGTGTTGTTTGACTGTTGCTCAGCTGGCCTTGTAAAAAGTGTGATAGCCATCAAACCACACTCGAAAGTGTCTTTGTTATCCGTGGGTCCCATGTCCCACTGGAGGGAGTTCGAGCTGTGGGGCATCAAGGTGCATACATAACAATTACCCTTAAGTTTACTTGCCTTTGCTGTATAATTTGCTAGTCTCCACCACATATTTGTTGCATATGCATGTGGTGGGTCCACTTGCTCTAACCAGGAGTCATCTGTATCTACCAATTGGATGCCCTGTGCAATAGCTGCAATCATTAATATCAAATGAAACCCATGTTGGACCATTTGGACCCAGATGTATCACAGAGGAACCTTCAGTGATGAAAGGGAAGCTATTAATTAATGGGGCGAGCTTTGCCCAGGACCTATCTTTAGCCGACAGCTAACCCCCTCACCCACTAAAAGAATAAGGTTCTTCTGTCTGGCACACGCCCTTTCACCAGTGCCCTGTCACACACTCTGGGTAGGCTTCTTAGGCCCTACAGTGTCAATTGGTGATACGAATGTGGGTAGATGCTTTAATCTGGATGCGTGAATCCACTGCGGTTGGTGGTCAGTCAGCACCCTGGTCCATGCAAGAACCGTAGCTTGACCCAGGTATTTAGGCTGTCCGACTGCAACTGGTTTAAGACTCTTGATCAGCACCTGTTGGCCTGGAAGAAAGTTATGGGTGGGCTTATTTGATGGAATAGGAAGAGAAAGAGAAACATCAGCACACACAGAATTCAATTTGTCAATTAGGGAAACCACATAGTCATCCAGGATCACCTCCATGTCACCTAAAAAAGAAACACCAGCGCGGCCTTTGACCTAAGGGGTCAGGAAAGGCCTACCCATTAGTATATCAAATGGGGAATATTTTGTTGTTGAGGATGGGGTCATTATCAGTTCTGCCAATATAGCTGGTAAAACGTCTGGCCACTTTCTCCCTGTCTCTAGACAGGCCTTCGTTATTTTTTCTTTGATAGTTTGGTTTGTTCTTTCCACCACACTGGCAGATTGTGGGTGGTACGGTATGTTATAGTGCCAATCTATGGCCAACATCTTGGCCAACAGTTTGGTCACTTTGGAGGTAAACGGCGTACCGCTGTCACTCTTGATTGTCGTTGGTATACCGAAACGAGAAATGATTTCTTTCGCCAATATCTTAACTACCGTTTTTGCATTTTCTTTTGCACACACAGATTTCAGGCCACTTTGAGAATCTATACACGATAGTTAGCATGTATTTTAGATACATGAGGCAGTGACGTTCTTTTGTGTTGGTTTGTTTTAGCGTGTATCAGGCGTAAGCGTGTATGATTCGTGTATCAGGCACAAATCTATCTTTAGTCTGACTGTTTTTGCTGTGTCCTGCACACAATACAGACTGTTTATTGTTTGAATTACTTTAGATGCACTATTGTATAGTTCACTATTGTAGCGCAATTCGACCATTTTTGTCTCTAATGATTCCCTCTGAATCTGGAGCGCATTCGCTTGTTGCCCAATATTTTAAGTCCTCTTTCGTAGGTTGGCTCTGCAATATTTTATATTTTATAAGTCTATATCAGGTATACATGCTGTGTGCGCAAACATTATCAGTATCTCTGGTTCTGTGCCTGTTGGTTTCTGATATGGAGAAAAGACTCCATATTCTGCGGCCAATTTGGCCATTTCATCAGCTCTCCTGTTACCTACAGCATCTGGTTCATTTCCCTGCCTATGACTCTTCACTTTTACTACTGCGAGTTCTGACTTCAGTTAACAATGGCGATAGGCCGTGTAATGACGCGATAGCTGGGCTAAATGTCAAAGTCAGCTTAATAATGCTTCATAGCCTGAGCACCTCTGCGCTGTCATGTGTTGTGTCTTTAATTTGTGTAAAATCGCACCAACCTGATGGGTCGTATGCAGTCAGCAGATGTGGTTGTACAATTTTCTCAGCCATCTTTAACATCTTTAAAAAGGCTGCACACAAATCCACTACAGTGAAATGTGAGTGATTGCATAGTATTGAATTGAGAATGTAAAAAAAAAACTCCAGCTTTTACCATCAGCTTTTCGTACTGGGTTGATGGGCGTGTTATAGCGTGAGTGAGTGGGGACAATCATCCCTTGTTTTAAGAAATTGTCAATGATTGGTTGAATTCCGTCTGTCTTTTTGGGTGACACGGGATATTGCTTCATATACACCAGTTTACGTGTTTTTAACTTTGTAGGGTGGCACATCATCAAGGCCAGATTCGTCCTTATATTGTGACCACAACGCAGGATTGACTTCAGCAATTTGATTTTTCATTTTCTGTTCGCCATCAGTATTTATAAAATGTGGCAATAAATCAACGGTTGTGTCCCGGATGGCTGAGAGCAAACAAAAATTGACAGAGCTGTTTGAAAATACAATTTTAATGCCCAATTTGTGCATTAGGTCTCTCCCCAAAAGGTTCAATGGTGAATCTGCAATTATCACAAATTCATGAAAGAAGGGTTTATGATGAGGTGCCCTCACTTCAATAGGTGGCATAAAGACGCAATCAGTGTTAGTCCCGGAGACCCCAACAGAGCACATAATACGGTTAGTAATTGGCCCTTCATAAAACAGATGAGTATGTATCTGAGTATGTATCTCCTTTGTCAATTAAAAATGTATACTCCATCTTATCTACCTATAAATCTACAACGGGCAATTTATCAGGGTGGTTATTACAAAAACATTCCACCAACAACTTAAGAATAATGTTTTTGATATATATGATATAAAATGTTAAAAACATTCTACTAACGTTACTGTGAGAAATTCATTTGATAATTTAACCATATAGAGAACATTCTTGAATATTCTGAGAATGTTTCATGTCAGTTTGGTAGAGAGAGATAAACAAAGTTTAGATTGACTCTTAATTTAAGATGTTAAAGGGCTGAATGACATATGAGCATCAAGCATTTTCTTTGCAACAGCATTGTTAATATTACCAAAGGTCCAAGTACAGGGAAATTGTGATGAAGAATGCTTCATACATAGCAAATATTTTAATGTTAACATCTGGGGATGCTGACACCAGGATGCGACAATAACTCTAACTAACATCTGCAATTTTTAAATCGTTACAAATAACAATTTTCTTGCAATGTACATTTTGTTGCATTTCTGTAAAGCAGCTTTGAGACAATATGTATTGTCAAAAGTGCTATACAAATAAATGTGAAATGTTAATTATATGCTCTATTGTTTCTTTTTCTTTACAATATCCACATAAATGATTTTCATTAATTCCTGCTAATGCCAATGTTGAATTCAATCCAGTATGCCCAAGCCTTAATCTAGTTGACAACTTCTTCCTTCCTATAAGCATACAACATGATTTACCTGTTGACATTTTTAATCTCTAAACATCTTTAACCTAGTGCACTGTTCAACCTTTTTAATGGCTGCCAACATTCAAGAGATGACATGTGAAATATTCCGACCCCTTTAATTAACAATCCTTCTCTCCATACTGTATCATATGTTTTTTCAATGTCGAAATGTACTACCACCATAATTTCTTTGATATTAATTTTGTATTAATAATGTTTTTTATAACAATATTATTTTTATTAAAGCGTCTATTGTTGATCTTCCCCTCCTGAAGCCATTTTAATATTTACTATATTTCCCTTTCCTTTCTAGATCATAAAACAAACAGTTATTGTTTTTTTCTATTAACATAGGTTGAGGTTAATGCTATTGGACAAAAACTTCTAGGTGAATTTGGATTTTTCCCTGGCTTTACAATTGACTGTTTCCATGTCTTTGGCATTCCATCTTCATTTTATATCTTTAATACTCTTGAATTTATATCTTTAATATTTTTAATACTTTATCTGATGAATGTTTGAACATCATATAACTACAATTATCCTGTCCTATTTCTTTAGCTGTTTGAATATATTGGTCCTCTGCCTAATTACTTTATTGTACTCTTCTGTCCACCATGGTATATTCTTCATTTTCTTACCTACTTTTCTTTGAGGGACATATAACATTGCTGTTTCTAATGTCAAATTAAACAAAGATTCACAAAAAGTTTCTACTCTTCATTTACTACATTTGTATTCATTTCTCAATAATTATTAAAAGACTTTCATTCTGCTTTTTCATATAACCATTTCCTTTGTGAATTATATTCTGTTCTATATCTATTAATTCTTATTGTGCAAATTATTGGAAAATAATCACTTTTAATAGTAATCATTGATCACACACCAATAGCACATCTCTGCCATCTCACTTGAAATCATAGTTAAATCTATGTTTGATGTATTAATCTCGATTATTACATATCTAGTGCCTTCCCAATTATTTAATTTTGGGTCATTTTTGATTTTTCGCTTCTATGTTCTCCTCACATTGCAAGTCACTTTGGATAAAAGCATCTGCTAAATGCCTAAATGTAAATGTAAATTTAAACAAACTAGTAATCTATCCTCCATAAACACCTTCACTATTTTACCATTACAATCTTTGCACTACCCCATAACCAATTATGTACATTGAAATCTATAAAATGCTATTATGCTATTTCTTCTTGAATAATTGTTTACTACCCCTCCACCTTGTGTCCCCTTTCTATCCTTCCGGACAGAATTATATCCAAATAACTTAAACTCCATATTTGTTTTGAGTCAAGATTCTTGTACACATTTTATTTAACTCTATTATAAATTTCTTAAATTCTTGTCCATTTGCTATAAGACTTTTTGATTTCCAGTGTAGAACACTTATTACCATCAGGCTAATTGGATAATTGAGAAAATTCATGAATTGATGATTAAGATCAATTGGACATGATCATGTGGACTGATATTCCAGACAACCCCAAAAACTCTCACGCTCTTTCCAGGATTACTTTTTTCTTAGCTAATCTGCTTGACATCATGGCAGTAACACTGATAAACTTGATCATAAAACCAAAAAATTCTCCTTTGACATTTTTAATACATCTTTTTTTTAAAAGGGCATTGATTTGTTTCTCTGCTTTTTTATCTCTCTTGTCCAAGGTGTTTTATTCTTATGTGCCACCTCATTGTTTTCTTAATTATTTCTGGCAATCATCTTTTCTGTTTGGTAATTCCACAGGCCAAATAATAAGTTGTACAACATACAATGTATAACACCTCCCCATTTGCCAACAAATACATTATTGGTAAAATGAAATAATCTGTACCTAACTGACAATTTTAAGGCTCACTCATTTACTAATAATAAATGAATAGTTTACCCACAATTAAAGAACTTGGAATACCATGTGGGTAAGAAAATGATGACAGAAATTTTAGGTTGTATTCCTTTTTCCGATTTGCCAGCAAATATAATAATAACATAATCTGTATCTAACAGGTTTTTGACACACATAACTACTCAAACTCCATTCTATAATCACTTGACTGTCTTTAATAGCTCTAGGTTGCCTTTGCCATGACAAGGATGCTCATTAGAAAAACCATGATGAAAAACACCCACATGAAGAACCTATCCATCACCTTAGCAATCTTCTTCCACTCAGCCCCTTTCGCCTGGTTTGCCCTCTGCTCTCTGAAACAGTTAGCGATGTACTCAATATTTCGTACCACTTTCTGATGTTGCCCACAGACGCATACACATCCTGAGCCATTCGTGGTCTTATTGTAGTTATCCACTCCATAAGTTTTGCAGTAGCCATTGTCATTGGGATATCCAGTCAAATAACCATTGCCATCATTGTAGGAATATCCATTCAGTTTTTCCGGAATTGAAATTTCACTTTCTTTCAGTTTTTCCTGGCTCGTCAATGGGTTTTTATCACTATCATCTCGACCAATGTAGTGTGTGTATTTAGTCTGATTGTTTTTCTGTCGGACAGGAGAATTTGAGTGGGTCCTCCGTGGATGTCCTTTCCTTTGGTAGTTGCTGTTATGATATCTGTTTCCATGGAAATTATTCTCATGCCGGTGGTCTCTGTGATTGCTGTAACCATTAAACTGATTGTGGTTTCTTTCATCATGGTGAAATAACTCTTTGTCAAAATACCCATCTCTCTCCAGGCTAGCCAATGGGTCTTCAGAAAACAATGGGCCTCGATCACTTTCAGGGCTGGTGCAGTTCTCTCCTACCTCATACACAAAGAAGATTTTTGACATGTAGTCTATGATCAGGACTTTGGCCCAGTGGGGCACAGGTTTTGCTTCTGCTCCACAGAAGTGTATGTTCATGATAAAGATAGTCAAGGATGTAGAGGCTGTTATCATTGTCATTGTTGCAATGTAGTATTTACCTATAAGACAAAAAGGGAGAGCTGGATTGAAACAGACAACAGATTGAAAACAAAAAATGTGAAAGCGTAAAATGAAAACGTTTCAAAAACTGTTTAGAAAACAATTATAAAAAATATACATTTATGCTATAGAGTTTTTCTTCTTTCACATTGTTTATTTTGGTTTGTTTCTTCAAAGTTTGCATTCATTTTTATTGAATTACAAAATAAATCTCATATATCCATAGTTTCAGTGATGAAAGTAAATATCAAAAATGACTTAAATAATGTCAGTAAGTCTTGTCAGAACTGACTCAAAATAAAAATTTGACTAAATAGCATGACTGGTTACCTCACTAGAAGTGTAACATGGTCATGTCAATGCTCACCATAGGTGTGTTAAATATAGGCATTTAAAAGTTTTGAAAATGCATTGAAGATTTCAATTGATTAAGTCTTGATAGAGAGAGGCTTATCTTAGGTCATTAGGTCATTTATCTTCTAAGGTAAATCATATATACAGTATGAATATATGCACAAATGTGACAAATGCACTATGAGGTGGTGATCATGGAGTCTGACGTAAATCTTTCTTATTATTTCTTATTAACCCAAATCCTAACTCAAATCATTATAATAATAATAATAATAATATAATAAGTACATGTTGTTAATTTGGTTTAGGGTTTATGGTCAGTAAGAACATGTAACATGCAACAAAGACAACATAAAATAAAAAGTGTTACCTTGCATTGCATTGTGGGATTTAATTAGTGCCCTTAATAATCTCCAGTACGATTTTACACAGTATCATATTACTCTATGATATTACACAGTACATAAGCGTATAATAACACTGTAACAAGGACACCTTAAAATAAATGGTACATTTAACAGCTAGTCACTAATTAAATCTCAACAAGAAAAGGTGTCTACAGCCCTTCGCACCTAGTGTCTAAATTCACTCACTTGTTTTCATTCATCCTTTAAGTGGACTATATTAGTCATGTAGGGAATGGTGACTATAGTATAGGGGTCTATTTCAGGCAGAGCCATAGTTGTCATTTATGGTCCCTGATTTTGCATTGCATTGTAGGATTCTTTAGGGAGCAAACGTTTCAGACATTTAAACTAGATACTAAACTGTGATTGCAAGACACCCATAGAACAAAAAGATCATCCATATATTTCCATAAGCTTGATAATAATATTGCTCCAGTGTTAACTCACCAATTAGTGGAACGCTTTCTGAAGGTGGCATGCTCTCAGCCACCATCATCTGAAACACGGTCAGAGCCAGCAGCACCGTCACCCCCAGTGAAACTTTCTCTCCAGAATCAGCAGGAAGGTAGAATCCCAATGGAGCCAGGAAAGAGATGAGGAAACACGGCAGGAGCAGGTTGAAGATGTAGAAGGAGGAACGTCGCTTGAGCAGAAGTGTGTATGTGATGTCAGGGTATGGGTCAGAGCAGCAGCCATACATTATGACATTCTTGACAGCTGGCATTCCATGACACTCCCATTCCACGTTTTCCACAAAGTCAGAGAGGTCACCACTCTCCATCCCCATAGTGATGTCCACCTGGAGTTACCGTGGAGAAGATGGCATTTTTAGTACACCAGAGAGTTGGGACTTTATCTATATTAAATGACAGCGTACATTTTAGGGATGGGTCACAATGGTCATCTAGTTAATTATCTAACACCTAGAAAATTCTATTATTATATAATATTATAATATATGAATTATTAAATATATTCAAGTATCCAATATAAACTATTCAAGCTCACTTTGGATTGTTTCACAGATTCTCCTTACAGTTCAAGGGGTTCGTGCGTCATTACAATGTTTGGAAATTTTGTTATACATAATGTCCCTTTAAAAAAATTATATTGCAAGGTTTATGTTACATGTTATGGTACCATGTTATGGTAACGTTATGGTTTTAAAATTTTTTATTTTAAAAGGATATGTCCACCCCAAAATGAAATTTTTTTGATAATATACTTACCTCTATGTCATTCAAGCTGTTTATTTCTTTCCTTCTTCAGACAAAAAGAAAATTAAGGTTCTTTAAGAATTGGAAAGGTCAAATTTTTTATTTTGGGGTGAACATATCCTTTAATGTTTAGGATTTCAGTCTCCCTGATTTGAATAACATGCATAATGAATGAATAATTAATTACATAACTTTGTGTTGTTCTTATGTTTATGTATGTATTTGTGCTTGTGTGTACACCTATCAATTGCACATACCTGGTTACCATTATAGGTCCAGGAGCCAAAGGTGAGGTTACATTGCTGACTGTCAAATGGGAAATAAGAGACGTCCACCTTACAGGAGCTCTTGGTGATGGCAGGGGAGTCCCAGGTGATCTCACCATTGTACCGCAACACCACATTAGTTTCTGGAGGTCCTGAGGAGTCCTCCTCATCCGCACTTAAAGAGAAATTAAAAAAAAAATTAATTTGTGTTTTTAGGTAATAAATTAAATTTGTGCTTACTCTTTATATAAAACACTATTTCTGCTTATAAGTTCTCTCATTTGTAATGTAACATTACATTTTACTGTTCTTAACCCAACTGAACCCATGATCTTGGTTTATCCCTTGCTTTACCGTTTGAGTTATTAGAATGTATGCATATGTACAGTATACTGTATGTTCTTATTTGTGTGTATTTGACAGCTGCTGATATATGTACATGAGTGCACAGCATGTTTTACTTGTTGTACAGAACGATGTCTGGTCTCCAAACAAGGCTACTGGGTATTCTAATGACCTCAAGTCCATCATACTCATCTTTGTCCCAGCTCAAGTATGCATCATGCCAGATCTGACGCACCCACAGGTACGTGGTCAACACCTGGTTTCTCTCATCCTATCAGGGTCAAATACATAGGAACAGCTTATTTTATTTACAATCCAGCTCTAGTCACATGCAAAACAGCCAAGGCAAATGTACAGTATGAGTTCAAACAGATTTACATTCAGATTATTAAATTCACCAGGAAACCATGTTAGTCAACCAGTATGACTAACCAGTATGTATTACCAGTATTCTGATAACACTAGCATTCTCTGCCAGGGACCACTAATTAGGGGACCAATTTGTGATATGGAAAAATATCTGCTTTATTTTGCAGTATGCTGTATGCTGTATACAGTCCCATAGGGTTTTGCTCTGCAAGATAAAACGCTGTTTTTGTACTCAGAACAATTACTTTCTTGCGACAATGAAGAATGAAAGGGAAGAAAGTTTGAACCCTTAGCTTGCACTTAGTGCCTTCTACATATCACATCTCATTGGTTAAAAGTACTGCTCAGGTTCAGGAAATTAATATTTGATTGAGTTTGATCAGGGCGGAAATTCAGTGTCTCATGAAAGAGAATTTACCTCTTAAAGCAACACACACACAATGACTAGTGCCATATATAACGTCCAATCAACTCATCCAATGCAACTCATATATTAGTCATGTACCTCACGTTAAACATACACGCATATAATGTTTACAGAGTCACAGTATATGTATAGTTAATAAGAGCGACAGCCTCACAATAGACAAACACCCACCATCTAAAAATTGATAAAAAATGCTGACTGATCATTGATAAAAAGTGCTAATATCTAGAGTTATCTACTATTACTGCAATTCTGGTAAAGATCATACCCGCCAATCAAGGTTTGGCTGATTATCATTTAGCCTCTGTTGGTAAAAAACAATAACAGTACAATGATTACTGACAGCTTTTTTTCTGCTGACTTTTTCTCTGCTGCCTTTGACATCACTAGCTTTGTACGGTGTATATATTGTACAATCAGCGTTGATCAGTCACATTGCTTTTATATATAGCTTAGGTGATTGGTTAAAAAATTGGTCTCCATTCAGATGGCAGCATCCAGGACTAGGCAACTAGCTGCTTCTACCGGGCAAACACAACTGAGATAAATTAAAATGCTAATGTTTGTTGCTAATGTAAAAGCACTTCAGACCTTCTTCGGCTAATCCATCTTGTAATGTAAGCTTTACAAAGGAGATGTGTTGCATGCTTTAATAGGTAGTCACCATTAGCAAATTAGTTGTTGATTAAATGTATGTGTAGTTCACGCTACGTATTTTAGCACAGCTTCCAACTGCAATGAAAATTTGAACATGAGTTCTGCAGGTGCATATCCAGAGGTTAAAAGTTTAGGACCATTACACATTCTTTGCGGTTTCAACAGGTAGCTTCTGAAACAAGCTCAGATAATACACACCATGCCACATCAAGACCAGACGGTCAGTGTGTAGGTGGTATACAGCTGCCATTTTCACCTTGATCTCACAATCAGCAGAAGTGATTTCAGGCCACTGTCTACAGTAGGTCTCTTGCGTGTGACTCCAACTTCTTCCGGGTTTCCTGCCAAACTTTATTCTGACTTTAAAACTTAAATTAAAGCAGGTCCGGGTTTAAATGTTAATATTTCATATGTGTTTATGTGTGTCTGTGTGTATGTATGTGTGCATGTTTAGAACTCACCATATCTTTGATCTGGGAGAGTGTGATTTGTAGAGTGACGTTAAGAGCTTTGTCTGTGTCATCCACTGGTCGTAAAGCATTAGAATAGTTCTCCATTAGGTCATTCAACAGTTTTTGAGCATAATGACCCTGAGCAGAGAACACAACTAAAGAGAGAAAAAGAAAGTTTATTTTGTTGTTTTTGGCTAATCACAAATGTATAACATAGCTGAGATCAGTGTCAGGTTTTAACTTCAATTAAGAGATCATTTTTGGCCCCTGTAATTGATTTTCAGGGTAAATATGTTTTATCTTTACCCCTAATAATATTTTTGTCTGTATAACAATAAAAAAACATACAGCATGTCACTATTTACAGTTTTGATCATAAGTTCTAAGTACATAGCCCTTGCAGAAACAGTTTGCCATTAAAAAGGACAATCATAAAAAAGACTTATAACTCAGTTTATACAAATTAGCTGTTACAAAAGTTTGCATCTCCTTGTTTATTAATGTTTTGTGTTGTTTCCTTGATGATGATTAATGTGTTTGCATGTCCCTGGTTTGTCAGGTATGCAGTGAGGCTGTCTTTTGTTTTTAAGAATTGTTAAGGTACTGCATGTTTTTTTGTTTTTTTCAGCATCTTCTTTACATTTAAGTTTCAATTTACATTTCTGCGTAGTGGCTATATGATGTTAAGATCCAGCCTTTCAGACTTACGACAAGTGAGAAACTCATATATTATCAAGGCTAATAATACAAGGACTGCAAACATTTACAGATGCTCAAGAAGGCAACACATTAGGCCTATCAGCATCAGATAGTGTATGTACTTACCATGTAGCAACATGCTAATGTGAGTCAAAAGAAATATGATCCTCATTTTTCAGGCAAATGATGCCAGAAAAAGATGCCAGTTTTGTTGCTGCAGTTCCTCAGATGTTGAACATAGATATGTGTTGTTAGCTGCATAAAATAACAAAAGTCTTATAGCGCTCTGAATGGTAGGCTAACTGTGCCAGATACAACACTGAGGGCCTTGAATGTCATTCTTACTGTTTCTCTGAAACAAGAGATGGGGTATCACATAGCACAGACACACACACACACACACTTCATGTCACTGATAGATATTTACCTGTCAAGAAAGGTGTTGTTAAAATTTTAGAGATTTTTTTTTATAAGAACAAACACTTTTTCTGTGTGCCTCCAGATTATTAATAGTGTGTGTGTGTGTGTGTGTCCTGTCACTCACACTGAGAGCTGATCTAACAAGTGTGTAGTGCAGACAGATCATGTGGTTTGAATGTAACACAATGAATTTTAAAGGAAGGGGCAGATCCTCTTTTCCTCTTACAAACTGAATTTCATGACAGCAAGAAGTAACAAGATCTAAATCTGGAACACATGATCACAAAGACTGATCCGTATTTCAGGCATTAAAGTGTTTTTTATCTATATCAACTTTAACTATCATTAAAGAGCAGGAACAAGTAACAGTGTTGCTAAAGGCCCTATGGCATAGAAATGTAAAAGTATATTTAGCTGACACTAAGGGGCTACACTTTCTTACAATGACTAGACATTATAAAAGCAGAATTTAAAAAATGTAGATTTTTTAAAAGATATTTGGTATGCCCCCATTTAGTTTGCAAAATCGATGATCCCAGTGTAACCGGTTCCACTCGACACAGTCTAAACAAGATATGATCCCGAAACCAAGCCAGCATAAAAAGCAGGTGTACAAGGAGGCTAAAGGCCATAGTCTCTTGTGTCAGATGCTAGTGTGCCTACTGAGATCAAGGAGTGAGGTTTACACAGCACACAGCTTATATACTAGCTGTCATCCATTACACCAGCATGATTTGAGAATGTTCCAAAGAGCATCATGCATGCTTCAACAGACATGAAGCATGCATGACTTTTTGGAGTAAACAAGGAATTAGTGCTTATATAACAACTTATTATGATTAAATATTATTAAATAAAGAATCAAATATTAAAATGCTACTTCCAGGTTTAAACTAGATTTTTAGCCTTAGATATCCAATATTGTTTTGGAATTTTGGACCACACTTTTCATGGTGTAAACATTTCTAAGCATTTCATACTTCGGCAGCTGTCTATAAATCGCTTTAGTCGTAAGTCACGTCATACAGCCCCCTCACATTTCCCAGCACCCACGCAGGAATGCAGGTACATACACACAAAAGGACTGTGGGGTCTGAAATGAGATAAGAGAAACAAGACAGGAAGTGGTTCTTCTTGAGACGCCTCTCTCTCTTTTTCTCTCTTACTCTTTCTCAGGCGTAGGAGCGTTTCATATCCTCTAATGCAGTTTGACATGCTGAATAACTACATTACCCATAGTGCTCTCAACCAAACAGTGCTTGTTAAACAGATCAAGTTCAAGTTTATTTATAAAGCGCTTTTCACAATGGTACATTGTTGCAAAGCAGCTGTACAAAAGACAAAAATATCCAAGGATATTTACACTGAATTTTGAAACTTGAAAATAAAATAAATCTAAAAATAAAGATAAAAGCACACACAAACATAAACAATGTATACACAAACACATACATAATTGCAATTTCTAATATTACAGTGTTTCCTGGGTGGGGTGTGTAACCTAGTGTCAGCAGACTCCTTCCTGGCAAGGAACTCAAACTCCAGTAAAAAGTAACTGGTAGGCAGGCTCTCCTCTGGCAAGTTAAAGCTGCAGTCTGTAACCATGACGATGATTGGTAAATGAAAAGCTAAATGATTAAGTGATAAAACTGTCTAAATGGATAATGCCAT
>JAZGTK010000956.1:15632-48082 GCA_036877625.1 Ambastaia sidthimunki
TTCTGAATATGAGAAATTAACATGGAGGCGTTAAGTAACATAAGTTACTGATAGCAGCTCTAACAACAATCTGCTGTTACATGACTGGCTATGTACTGATGCTGGCTATGTACTGATGCTGTACTGATCAAACGGAAAGCTGTTTTAGATCAATTAACCTTTCATTTTCTTTCATTTATCATTTACTTGTATATGTTTTGTTCATGGCCTGCGGCAGAGTGAGTATATGCATTAGAGATACAGATAGAGATACAATTATAACATGACATATACTGAAAATGACTTTTCCTTTGTGAAATTAAAATGACTCTCTTAGTATTATTTTCAAAGGTATTTTCCCTGTCCTACACAATTGTTGCTCACTTAGTCCCCTCTGGCCAAATAACACGAAATGTGGAAAATCCTCCAGATTCAAGCAAATCATATAAACAGCTGTCCCTAATTATTGTTGGGTTTTTTTCTATATGTTCAACATATGGAGCTTAAACGCATATTTAACATTTTATCTGTTGGTATGCCATCTCTGAAGTTTTGGCTTAACTGTCATAAATAGGTGATTGTGCAAAGCTTTGATGCTAAATGGGTGGATTGTGTCTGTGTATGTGTATCAGAGCTCTCGTGTGGTAAGAGAACAGTGCAGGTGTTTCCTGTTGTGTAGAAGAGTCTGTGTGGTATGAATGCGCGAGAATGACTGCACGTATGTGTGTGCGAGTTGATTTTGTGTGTTGTGCGGACCACAAAACTTTGTAGAAGAGAAACTCAGCTGGACAGATATGAACTGATCCAAATTGTTAATATATAATATTTTCTACACTCTTTCTTGCACATATTCCTTTTTTTGGCCTGTTTCTGTAAGACATAATAAATGTAAAACTCACCCTGTTATTATGTCCTTTATGATTGCTGTTGTTAATATGCAATCAGATAACACACTTGATGTAAGTTACAGCTCAGGATATTTACCCCTGACACAAACATGCACATACTCACCAAAGAATCCATGCATTCAATGTTTTTTAAATAGAGTAATAAATAGTGTCCTACTATTTTCATTTCCTCTTTTGTGGTATAAAATTACAGTTCAGAACAGTTTGTAGACCAAAATGTAATAGTACTGAATGGTTAAACAACCCCATTTACTGTGCAATTATATAAAAAGTTTCAAATGTTTTATTCTGTTTAGGAGCATTAAAACATTTGTTCTTTACTTGACTAAAATCAATTATAGAGACAAATTGTATTTTAGAAGCAGGACAAAAGCATATTAAGTATGAGCATAGGAGCTTCCTGCTCTATGGAGTGAATCCACTTACATTTAAAATTTAGATGTTTATATCATAAATGTTATTTACAGTTTGTGTAAACTAATGAATGTTCAACGCTCTTAAGTGTTCAATACAGTTACAACGTTACAATTACAACTATAACTTTATCTATGGCACCATGAAGCACAGCTTTTTACAGCTTTTATATGTTTTTGAAACTTCAGAGAAAAACACTGTCCTTCTGGGATGTGGTTTCGGGGTCTAAACCCTTCGGTTCTCCAAAAGCACTGGCCTACATCACCTCTTCTCCATAAACCACATAACATACACTCCATCTTTCTGTCTGTATTTTTCAACTCCTCGGTGAAGACCTCTTTTCATGTAGTGCAGGTAGCAGCTTATCATTTTCTTTGTTTTTACATCTTGCCTGTGTTTTCATTTTTTCATTATTTTAAAGACAGATATTATTAAAACACTTTTTTACCTCTTAACACAATATGAAGATTCTGATTGAGACTACTAAGGCTGTACTTGAAAACGTATGAATTATGAATGAACACATTCTGTGCAATTTCCTTTTTCAGTTTACATCCCAGAAACTTTTTACGCATTTTTTACGTTTCATTTAGTTTTTGGTTGATGTATATTTTATATGAAATTCTGAGGGAATTTTCTGTCGTCTGATCTTCTGTCGAGACAATATAATGAAGCGATAAAAGCTTTTCTGTGTAAATCTGGGACTCAGTAGCCCTGTCCTTACTGTTAAGTCTTACTGGTTTTAATCTTACTTCACATAACATAATAGGCTCTGATTGCCTGAGGTTGCGTTAGGTTTCGCATTTTTTCATACAATGTGGACAGAAAAATTGCTTGTTGGTAAAAACATGTGAAAGCATCGTTTGGATACAATATTATCCAGATTGATGTAATGTCCTGTCACACAACAGTATGCACGTGTATGCTTTTACAGAATATTTTAAATTTGTTATAAATTGTATACAGTCATACTCTCTGCTATTGTATCCATTTCACACATTTGTGTGTAGGTGCACATTCACTATAATCTTACATACTGTGCCTGCTAAAAAACAATCCTTATGGCCATTTCTTGCACACACTGTGAACATACAATGCTTAAAATGAACAAACACAAACATTTAATTTAAACAATAAAAATTAATAAAACAGACAAAAATAAACCATTAAAAAACCAGCCAGTATTCTATGGTTGCACCTGTTAAAACTAAAGTGCAGAGCCATGCATTTCACACACACACTTAAACATACTGACAACCAAACATTAAACCTCAGAATACAGAGTTTTTGTCCTGCACTGACCTATTGCACTATCTGTCTATCTGATCTTGTACTGTCTGTACTTTCTAAAATTTTCTAAACATTATTTTTCAAAGCAATGTGTAATTTGATAATGTGGATTTTTTTGGGGGGCATGCAAAAAAACAGGTGCCCATAGTTTATAAATATATAAATAAATATATAAACTATATAAGACAACTTGTTATATGCTAATATTTGTTGTATAATGACTTAGAATTACATATTTTATTACCATTTATTTGTAATACACTATTTATTGATCGCAAGTGAACAGTTATTGTGAACATTTATTGATCTCAAGTGTAGGAAAATACAATTTTGTTTGGATTTTACTTTTTATAGTGTTAATATTTATGATGTCAAATTTATAACAGAACTTTTAGTGACAGTTTGTTACCAATTTATCAATATTCCACAATCTTTTGAAAACAAATAATTATTGACTTTTTAATGTCCGTAAAGGTTTGCATATCTTTAATGCAACCGTCAGGCATTAGCTGTTGTGATTTTTGTGACTCAATTGTGCTTATTGAGGCAGAATTGATACGCACATTTTTCTCGGTTTGCTGTGCATAACAGACCACACAGGCACATAACGAAGTATTTATATAAAACACCTACTTATTAAGTAAATCTAAATTTTAGGAAAGAAAACATCAGGACAAACTCCTTAATGTAGCTTTTCAGGAAATCATAAATACATAACAGAAGACATTTGTTTTCCATTTAAATCTAAGATGTTTCAGATAGTAAGCAATATGCATCCTGACATTATGTGCTAATATGAACGATTAGTCATTTGTCACAGTTCTGGGTGAGGTACTACACATTAAAAGTAGGTTTTCTAAAAGGCCCAATAAAAGGCTTTTTTTTTCTAATAACAAACTAAACAGGCAGATTAAACAAAACATTTCTGGTGTTATAACAAGCTAATTTACAAATTTACACTAACGTAACACTGTTACATTTTCAAGCAAATGTAATAATGTAGTAAAAGCCATATCAGTCTGTAAAAGGTTCTGTTAGGTTCCACAGACTTCACAGCATCATTCCTAGTTGTGATACAATGTTATCCACATTGATGTAATGTCCTGTTTTTACAAACAGTACTTGAGTGTGCACGTGTGCTTTTACAGAATATTTTACATTTGTTCAATTTGTACAGTCATAATCTCTGTTAAACATTTAAATATTTTTAATTTATAAAATTAACAAGGACAGCTTTACAATGAAATAATTAAATTACTTTTCAATACAGACAGATTGATTTGTGTGCCTAAAAATTAGAATGTTTTAAAAGCAATTCTGCTTAGTGATAAAAAACCTGAGACTCTTTAGTCTAAGAACCTGTGTAGGGTATAATTATATAATTTCATCACTGTTTTTTGAGTATTAGGCGATTTTACAGGGGTTAAAGTCTAGCAGTCTTCGTCGGGTCTGTCTTCGTGCCCGATTAACGGCAGTTCGAACTGCACACTCAAAAACCTGTTGCACGCCACGGTTGCTGAGCGCTGAACATTCAAGGTATCCCTTGGCATGGATCTCCTGTGCAACCTGTTTGCCCTCAGAAGCTGTGGTGCAGTTAGCACGATATGGGCCCATCTCGCGGTGGTCCGTCTGTGTCGCAACAACCAGCACAGGTACTTTTGGAAGATATTCCCTCACTTCAGCAATCCATTTGTGCCTTAGATTGAGTAATGAGTTAGGATTCGCTACTGAATAGCACAGCAAAACCACATCAGCCTGCTGGTAAGACATGGGGCGGATTTGGCGGAACGTGTCGTGTCCTGCTGTATCCCATAATCCCAAGCTGATCTGGATTCCATCCATGAACACATCAACACCAGTGTTTTCGTAGACAGTAGGTTTGTAGCTGTCTGGGAACGTTTCAGAAGTGAAACGTACAAGAAGTGCTGTTTTACCCACTGCACAGTCCCCTACCAGCACGCATTTCACAGAAGTTTCTTCCACCCCGTTCATCATTTTGTCTGACTGGATGTTGTAGTTACAGTAAGATGCAGTCTAGTAGGCCAAAACAAAGATAATTAGGGGTGACCAATAGATGGTGAGGACATTGCTGGAGTTACAGGTTTTTAATGCTATGAGTATTAAAAGTAAAAACCCTTCAACTCGCACGCCATCCTCAAGTTTCTCTGTTTCTCTTGGTGTACGTTGCAATGTGATAGTTTAGTCCTCTGTTTTGTAATCCAGTGAAGTTTTAGGAACCAAGGTCATCATACACTGTTATAGGTATTCAAGCAGCACACACATTCTCAGGAGAGAAATCTGCTTGACAGCTGTAGGCCTGTAAAGACATTTTAAATGTCTTACTCTCACTTTCTGACTCCTTTATAAAAGAGAGAATAAAACAAATAAATTATTATTATATTTTCAAAACACTAACAAATGTTTTTACACAAACAATGGGGGAAAAATGTCTTCGAAATACCAAACACTGAGCATGTCAAATGCATCTGTTTATAAAAGTAGAACTTAAATAATCCGCAAAGGTGAGTAAACAATTTAATATTTTTTTGCTTTGAGTGTTCAAAAACATTTTTTAACACAAATGGAACAACATTCATTTGTTTATTCTATAATTCTGTTTGCTGAAGCTAATTGTTTGACCTATGTGGTATACAACACAACCTCGAAAATAATATCGAAACAGCCGTGACTAGCTCATTTTAGGCCTGTAACATGTTGTCATGAGAGGAAAGTGCACGATTGTTCCAGCACTTCACACACAAGGCTAAATGATTGTAGTACATATACACAATCAAAAAATATGTTCTTACTCGGGTATGAAAACATTGTCACCTAGATTGGGCTTTAGTATGTATGTTTGTTTAGTTTGTATGTTCTGGACATTATTCAGTTGCCTCTTCAGCTTTGAAACCATTCTGTGCTAATACAGATTCTTTCAGAGGCTTTAATGTGTTCTAAATACTTTATAGCTTCATAACAGCTGCAACACATCAGGTATTACAGTTTAATGAAAGAAGTAGTATAAAAATTCTACCAAATTTAGGGGATTTCAATGCTCAGTGATGAAACAAATGGCATGCACAATTCACACACAAATATTCACACACAAATCAAAGTACAGTAAATATAAAATCATTCTGTGATGTTGAGTTCTTTCTAAGATCTTTGTTTATCAAACAAAAATAAAACAAAATTGCATTTGTGTAGAAAAATACCATCCACGTAAACCTTTCTTAAAGGTTTATTTTTTAAAAGCAAAGAACAAAAATATTGTGATTGTTTTTGAGGGTAATGAAAACAAAAACAAAATTATATTTAGATTTTTTGAGATATGTTTTAGTATGCGTGTTATTTTGATCGTCCTGCTGTATAGATTCAGATTATCCAAGCTAATTTATTGTGAAAAAATAATGATTCATTCTGATCACAAACCAAGACACAATATAGTTAAGACTTATATATATATATATTACAGAGAATGCATTCTTATTAAAACAACTCACCTCTTTCAACCCTTAACTGTGGGATTTCTGGGCGCACATGAAGCCTAATGTATCATCTGCTCTTTTATACAAATTTAACTATAACTTCAAATCAGACATCAGTCCCAATTTGCATCTCAAAACTTTGTTAAACACAGGAAATGCAAGTACTCCTGAACACAGAGATCATTTATGCTTCACAGGAAGAGCAGATGTTGCATCCTTTAGTAGAGGGAAGTATAATGCGAGGTTGGGCTCTTTCCTCTGTGAAATCATGCATCATATCTCTTGTAAACTTCCGCTGAGTCTTGGTGACGTACTTGGTGTATGTATGGTATTGCAAGTTTCTCCTTCTGTAGCCTCATTGTGCATGAAACTGCCAAATACATCAAAGTAACAAGAACCACATAAAGCTCTATTATTAACCCTTATGTTGATTTTCTTAAAGCTTATTCTGTAGTTTCATGCATTTTTCATGACTATCACTAATATCCAAAGAAATTATATGTAATGCCTAAATGTAAAAATGTTTCATTGAGGATTTTTGAAGCAAGTTATCAAGTTGATATTTTGTCTATAATCAGTTCTTATTTAATTAGAAGTGTGAAACCATGAAGTATAAACTTGACCTTTAACTGTTATGGCTTTAAAGTGATCGCCTCAGACTACAAACGGAATGTGAGTATGTAGTAAAATAAAAAAAAAAAACGTAATTACCACAATATTAGAGCACAATGTGTTTGTGTGACAAAGTCATGTAATTCGAGCTAATTACACAAATCGCCTTAAAGTCAAAACTTAAGGTTAAGGTCAATTTCAGCTGCAAATGGTTATTCAGTAAAACCTTACAAACAATTTTTAGAAAGTCAAAAAAGCATCAACTCCCTCTGCTGAAGAGAAAGGGTACTGTATCCACATTAACAGCTGCTACTTACATCATGGAGAAATTTGACCTTTACCAATTAAAATAAAAGTCAGATACCAAGTGTTCAATGTGCTGAGTTGAAGGTTTTTTTCCCACCAACGTTTTCTATTGATTGAAAGGGAAATTGAAAGGAAGAGAAACAAGGATAATAAACATGTTCAGCAATTTAATTTCACCAAAATTTATTCTCTTCCGTTTTTCATTAATTTATTACCAAAAATATATCTGTTCACATATAAAATGTCTTTTGTGGTTAAAAATATACAATTATATATATATAAAAATACAATAGACTTTAAAAATATTTTCAGAAAAATTGTGAGGATTCTCACACATAAGAACCATTTTAATTTGTATATTAATGCCTACAAAGCAATGATATATGAGAATCCTAAACTGGAAATATAAAAACCAAAGCGGAGATAAAAACCAAGAACTGGTATTATAAAGGTCTATTTAATGTTGACTAAGGGCTTGTATTAAAAATTTGAGGAGATATATTTATTAAGGATTATATTTCCAGCAACTGTGAATTTTTACGAATAAGTATATGCTAAAAAAAAGCAAGCAGCCAATACTCAGATGTCATCACTACTACTACATCACTGCTACTTCATATAAAAGTATAAAGTATAAGTTTAAACCAAAAACATGATCAAACCAATGTACCACAATAAAATTAAATACCAAGCATTATAAATTCTTGTACAACATCCCTTCAAGATCTCTGCTTTAACAGTCCACAAATAACTAGTATGGTAAGATAAAAAATATGTAGTCTTCATCCGTTTTGACAAAAGGCAGTTAAAGCTCACTGAATATGCACAAGTGATCACAGCATGTTATTTAAGAATACTTAGCCTTGCATTGTAGAATGGAAACATTCATAAACATTCAATAAAGCATACCAGGTATATTGATCAATATACATTATAAGACGTATAAATATGTAGTACCTTGATATTTTTATGACTGCGATGAAAACAATTACAAAAAAGAAAGAGATGCATGTCTAAAGGGGTTTAAAGTCTAAAGAATTTTAGCATTGCTGGTACCATTGGACCACAAAAAAGACACTTTGGTTTAAGGCAGCAAAAATAAACACCACTTCACATCTCATTTAATGTAGTGTAACCAACAGCAGCCCTGTTTTAGGCTCAGTATAACTGTAAGAAACACAAAGATGGAAAGAAATTATTTAAGACATATTTGTGTAATGATAATTGTGTGCAGTAGTAATTATACAGAGGGGTAGCTATGCAGAAACAGTGTTGTTCATCACAAGTGTGATTCAATGAAACTGGTGGATTTGTACTATGCCAAATATATATATTTGCTCTTATGACACATGAATAATGATCCTTAAACAAGGGATTCTATTGTTATCTATTTTATATTTTAAAACCGAACATGCTTCATTTTTTGTAAATTGTTTTCTGGTAACACTTTACAAGAAGCTTCCATACCTTAGTTACACAGTTAACATGAACGTTAACAAATGGAATCTTACTGTAAAGTGTAACCCATTTTACTTTGTAATAAATAAATGTGAGTTTTGATCATTTGTTATGTAACGTAAAAAGTATGGTTTAAGAATCCAAATATTAAGGACTTTTCATTCTTAAACTATAATGTGTCTGCACGTGTCCTAAAGGCATTTCAATGTAAGCGTTTGGAAACAACAACAGTATGGGGTAAATCAATAAAGAGAAGAGCATTAAACACAGTGAGTGTACCTGTAGTGATGGCTTTTGAGGTAATCTAGCACAGCAGGCTTGATACGTGCCACTCCCCCCTGGCTGTGATTACCTTTTCCCGTAATGATTGACAGCTGGGGGCCACACAAACCCTGACTCCACTCTAACAAATGACATGTCCAATCAAAACATATTATCCAACATATACTCTATTCTCTAGACACAACACAAAAACTGAGATTCAAATAAATGCGTGTGGTTCCCAACATACCTAGTGTTTTGTCAGCAAGCACCTGGTCAAGGTGATGGATGGCTTCATCCACGTGCAGTCCATGAAGATCTAGAATATTCTGAGGCAGAAGTGAAGCATTCACGCGTTCAAATATCTGCATGGCTGCACGGTGATTTGCCTCCCGCATTTTCTCTCCGTATATGCGGCCCTATACGTATACACAAAATTGTAGAATGAGAAAGTAGAATTATAGTAATGTAGTAATGCATTAAACACATTAACATTGACCACAATCCTTTTGCAAAAGTTTATAAGACTGTGTTGCGGGGAAACCCATCTCATTACTGATTAGGACACTCGTGTATCTCAAAAAAAAAATCTTGTGTGTATTTCAAATCAGTTTTGCATCAAGTTTTCAGTACTACAATAAGTGTCATTGCAGGAGCTCGAGGTCACTGCACAGACACTGTAGGGACAAATAATGACAAAATCAACAATATAAATGTCAAATAGTACATGTAGAGTGGGGCAAAAAAGTATTTAGTCAGTCACCAATTGTGCAAGTTCTCCCACTTAAAAAGATGAGAGAGGCCTGTAATTTTCATCATAGGTACACTTCAACTATGAGAGATAGAATGGAGGAAAGAATCCAGGAAATCACATTGTAGGATTTTTAATGAATTAATTGGTATAATCCTTGGTAAAATAAGTATTTGGTCACCTACAAACAAGCAAGATTTCTGGCTCTCACAGACCTGTAACAACTTCTTAAAGAGGCTCCTCTGTCCTCCACTCGTTACCTGTTTTAATGGCACCTGTTTGAACTCGTTATCAGTATAAAAGACACCTGTCCACAACCTCAAACAGTCACACTCCAAACTCCACTATGGCCAAGACCAAAGAGCTGTCAAAGGACACCAGAAACAAAATTGTAGACCTGCACCAGGTTGGGAAGACTGAATCTGCAATAGGTAAGCAGCTTGGTGTGAAGAAATCAACTGTGGGAGCAATTATTAGAAAATGGAAGACATACAAGACCACTGATAATCTCCCTCGATCTGGGGCTGCACGCAAGATCTCACCCCGTGGGGTCAAATGATCACAAGAACGGTGAGCAAAAATCCCAGAACCACACTGGGGGACCTAGTGAATGACCTGCAGAGAGCTGGGACCAAAGTAACAAAGGCTACCTTCAGTAACACACTACACCGCCAGGGACTCAAATCCTGCAGTGCCAGACGTGTCCCCCTGCTTAAGCCAGTACATGTCCAGGCCCGTCTAAAGTTTGCTAGAGAGCATTTGGATGATCCAGAAGAGGACTGGGAGAATGTCATGTGGTCAGATGAAACCAAAATAGAACTTTTTGGTAAAAACTCAACTTGTCATGTTTGGAGGAGAAAGAATGCTGAGTTGCATCCAAAGAACACCACACCTACTGTGAAGCATGGGGGTGGAAACATCATGCTTTGGGGCTGTTTTTCTGCAAAGGGACCAGGACGACTGATCCGTGTAAAGGAAAGAATGAATGGGGCCATGTATCGTGAGATTTTGAGTGAAAACCTCCTTCCATCAGCAAGGGCATTGAAGATGAAACGTGGCTGGGTCTTTCAGCATGACAATGATCCCAAACACACCGCCGGGCAACGAAGGAGTGGCTTCGTAAGAACCATTTCAAGGTCCTGGAGTGGCCTAGCCAGTCTCCAGATCTCAACCCCATAGAAAATCTTTGGAGGGAGTTGAAAGTCCGTGTTGCCCAGCAACAGCCCCAAAACATCACTGCTCTAGTGGAGATCTGCATGGAGGAATGGGCCAAAATACCAGCAACAGTGTGTGAAAACCTTGTGAAGACTTACAGAAAACGTTTGACCTCTGTCATTGCCAACAAAGGGTATATAACAAAGTATTGAGATTAACTTTTGTTATTGACCAAATACTTATTTTTCACCATAATTTGTAAATAAATTCTTTAAAAATCAGACAATGTGATCTCCTGGATTCCTTCCCCCATTCTGTCTCTCATAGTTGAAGTGTACCTCTCTCATCTTTTTAAGTGGGAGAACTTGCACAATTGGTGACTGACTAAATACTTTTTTGCCCCACTGTATGTCTGACAGTGTATGTATGTTAAATAGCATTCATCTCCTTTAACCTGCTGTGCGTAGAAACTGGCCACTTCCTTGCGTCCTTGCCTATAGGCTTCAGCTGCCTTGTTAAAACTCTCTATCTGCTGACGCCTATGCAGCACCGCCTCAGTTCGGAAGTCCTCGTATTCCGGATCTTCTGTATCCTGGAACTGAGCTGTTTCTGCCCCTAAATCTCGCAGTTTCCATCTCTGAGTAAAGGAAAACATTTTACATAGGGCGTTTGGTTCATTTTGTTATGCTTTAATGCTTTATGTTCACATGTAGAGTGCTCACCCTCTCTTTGCTCAGGGCTCTGTTTGTGCCATTGCGTTGAGGGGCTGTTTCGGAGGCCACAACATTTTTGACAGGCCCGTCATCCAACAAAGCATGCAAAAACTGTTCTGTCTGCTCCAGAGAGTAACTATACAAACACAAGACAGATGGAGACAGATTTCCAATGTTTCTGGGCCTTAGGTTGTAGCCCTTAAATTTGCTAACACTCTCTTTTTCAAAGTGACTTTCAGCATGCTAATTAAAGACAACATTCCCCTGGAGTCATTTGGGGTGATGGCTTTGCTTAAATGTGCATTCTCTATTCCTTTTCAGTTTAGAATGCAAGGTTTAGTTTAGAATTTCAGTAAAATAACAAGGACAGAGGAATCAAAGCAATGAATATTTTTAAAACAACAACAGTCACGCTTTTGATTCCTGGGAAACATCTGAAAAACTTCAATTTAAGAACTGAGAAACATCTTAATCACTTCTTGCAAGGTTTAAACTAGCTCATGGTTGCCAGCCATGAGCGTTATACAATATATGGTGTGAAGAAGTGGCTTACCATAATAAAATGAACTTAGGTTCTCTCATATTCTTACTTGTGATCTCTGAAAATGTCCTGGAGAAAATGTCGGTCTATGGTGGGGAACATGGAGAAGAGCTGGTTCTCCTTCAACTTGGCTGCACTATCTTTCTTATCCAGATCCCTCCGTCCTGACCTGGACTAAAAACGCAAACATTTTTACATTTTCTTTTCATTAACAGTTCCACACAATGATTGAATTGAGTGTTTATGTAAGTATTAGTGTTACTCGCTCCATGCTGTCCTGCATGACCTGCTCTTCAATCATGATGTCCCTCAGAGAAACAGGAGGACAGGACACATTCCAGTGGTCCATAAAATGAACTTCTTCAAACAGACCTGAGTGTGAATAACAGACTCTATATGCTCTTAAGCTGTACAAACATGATGGCAACTACAAGCTATGTCACTGTCGGATCTCAGTTGTCTTTAATTTCAGATTTTACAACAGTTGAATCAGACACATGAAAACACATCTAGAGTTTATCAACTCTTAACACATCTATCAACCCATAACACATTCAGTGATGGTGAACCACCTTCACACAGAACTAAAATAGCGGCAAACAAAACTATTTCTAGCATTTATTTTGTATTAATCCATGCTCCTACTGGTTCTTGATTTGACCTCATATGAGAAGCCACATTACAGGATTGTGCCTCAAAATTTTAAGAACTTTATCAAAGCAAAATGTGATCACAATTGTCATTTACTGACTGTCTGTGATTGTGTCAAACTAGTGATCAAATTTTACAGATTTTGGCCAAAGATCACAGAAATTTTTTGGGATTCTGATTTGCCTTAGAATAAGGTTTTAACATGGAGTAATATTTTTATTCTCACACAAAAGTATGATACTACACAAAATAACAAGACAGCCAACTGAACTGGAACATTAAATACCAGCCAAAAGTTTTTTTTCACAGGACACTGTTTACGGTTCTTGCTTATTAGAACAAAAACACAATGTATTGCTAAGTATTTTATTGAATGCCTCTTTAAGACATAGTATTATGATTACATGTACAGTCATAGACGAAAGTATCCGCACCCATGGATTTTTTCCAGAAAATACACCACTTCTCCCAGAAATTGTTACAATTGTTTTCATTTGTCTCCGACCATTACTTGGTGCTTTTTGAGGTATGTTTCAGGTCATTGTCCTGCTGGAACACCCATGACCTCTGACACTAGGCCCAACATTGCGGCCCAAAATCTTTTGATAGTCTCCAGATTTCATGATTCCTTGCACACAGTCAAGGCACCCAGTGGCAGAGGCAGCAAAACAATCCCAAAACATCTTTGAACCTCCACCATGTTTGACTGTAGGTACTGTGTTCTTTTCTTTGTAGGCCTTATTCTGTTTTCTGTAAACAGTAGAATGACGTGCTTTTCCAAAAAGCTCTACCTTAGTCTCATCTGTCCACAAAACATTCTCCCAGAAGGATTGAGGCTTACTCAGGTACATGAGTAAACTCCAGTCTGGCTTTTTTATGTCTCTTTGTCAGCAGTGGGGTTCTACTTGGTCTCCTGCCATAGCGCTTCATCTCATTCAGATGATGACGTATCGTCCGAGCTAACACTTTTGCACCCCGAGTCTGCAGGACAGCCTGAATTTGTGTGGAAGTTGACTGAGGATGTTTATCCACCTTTGTCTGGCGTTGCATTCTTTCATAAATTTTTCTCTTCCGTCCACAGCCAGGGAGATTAACCATAGTTCCAAGGGTTATAAACTTGATTATATTGCTCACAGTGGGCAAAGGAACTTCAAGATCTCTGGAGATGGTGTTTATATTTTTCCACAATTTTGCTTCTTAGGTCCTCAGACAATTCTCGGCTCTTCTGTCTCTTCTTCATGCTTGGTGTGACACACACAGGTACACAACACAAAGGCTGAGTCAACTTTTATACATTCTAACTGGCTTCAGGTGTGATTTCTATATTGCCAGCACCTGTTACTTGCCACAGGTGAGTTTAAACAAGCATCACATGCTTAAAATAAAATGATTTACCCACAGTTTTAAAAGGGTGCCAACAACTTTGTCAGGCCCATTTTTGGAGTTGTGTGTAAAATTGTCAATTTTGGCTTTTCTCTTCTGCTTTATTGTGCTTTTCCAATGCACATAGAAGAAATTAACATGTATATAACAAAAACATTTGTAATTGCAACAATTTCTGGGAGAAATAGTGTATTTTCTGGAAAAATTTCATGGGTGCCAATACTTTCGTCCATGACTGTATTTACTGTCTGTTTATGTGTATCATGATTAAGGAAACACGGTGTCTTACTTTCTGGTAGTAGCTGATAGGAAAGAGCAGCCTGTCTGTGCTTCTCCTGCCAAAGAGAACAGACACTGGGTAAGTTCTACATAAAATCAGAACTGAAGGTAATATCCAAAACCTGCACAGATAAGATTAAAATATGTAACTTACTTGGATAGTTTCTTTCCATTTGTGGTGCAGAAGTTTGGCCACGTTCATGTCTATTTGCACTGCACAATCGTCTGATGAAAATGCACCTGGAGATTAGACATTCTTTAAACATTACACATTCACTGTAAGAAAAAGTAAACTACAGATACAGTTTTGTAAATCTTGTACCCTCGCACAGACTGGACTCAAACCTGTGTCCTAGCGGGTACACTATTACTTTATCGCATCACAAGAATACACAATAACCGCTACACCACAACTCCAAATAAAACTTAGTTTGTAATTTGATTTTTACTTGTAATTATCTTTATTTTTTTATTGAATGACTAATTAAATGATTGATTAGATTACTGTTACCTGGACTGACCCCGACAGGCCCAAAAAGCTCCAAAAGCTGCAATGCAAGTTCAGTTGGAAGCTTTAGCTCCAGGGTTTGAATGTCCATCGCTCCTGGCTTTCTTCTTTCCTGGCCAGCTTTTCTCTCCTTTTCAAGCTCCTTTCTCTCCTCCTCCTCTTTGCGCTCCATTTCATGCAGAAGTAACTGTGTTACGGCATCCACCTCTAGCTTGGTCTCTTCTTCCTTTTCTTTCTTTCCTCCCTCCTCCTTACTCCATCCCCCCAATGCACCTTCCAGGTCCTGGAAAATTTGCTCGCTTTGCCTAACTAATTTCTCTTCCTGGCCTGGACCTTGTTGATCTGTTTTATCTTGCTGTTCCTTATTAGCTGCTGGAACCTCCAATTGTGTATTTGTGTTTTCTGTTGGCTTCTCTACAACGGAGGTCTCACATTTCTCCTTTATTATATGTACACCCTCAGGAGAACCTTTAGCTTCACTTTGTGAACTTTGTCCAATGATCCAATCATCATCAGCCTGGCTCAGGTCACTATGGTTAGTTCCTTGGGACATCGGACTGATGCTATTTGCTGAACTGTTGTTGGAATCTGCCACATTCTGCTCATCAGAGCATGCAGCTCTGGCTTGGTCAACATCTGAGCCCCTCACTGTTTCTGACAATTCTATGGATGGAACCTTCTTCCCCTCTTGGTTATCATCAAACTCTTCTGCAGGAACAAAAGATTCCACATCAGCCTCCTCTTCATCTTCCTTATAAAGCTGTTCTCCTGAGTCTAGCAACAAATTACTAGTCCACTCCATATCTTGGTGGCACTTCTCATAAAGATCTTCCAAGATATCCATAGTAACATGCCTGAAATGGCGGCTGAGAATCTCAAGGTTGTACTGTTTGGGGTGGGATTCTATAAAGTCGTTCTCTTCCACCTGAGAGCCTTTCTCATGGACCACACGGTAGGGTACTTCTTGCTGGCAAGCAGACTGCTTTTCATTTGTTTTTGGAGTGAAGCGCAAAGAGCTACCCTCCAAAATGACCACAGCACTGCTAGAAAAATCTGATGCGACTGCAGAACATTTCTGCTGGTCAATTCGCCAAAGCAGAGCAAAGTCCTGAGAGTATGTTTGGGTTGAGGCAATGGAACATGACACCATATGCAATGAAGGCATTACCCCTGAAGGTGTAAGATCAGGGGGCATATGTAAAATAACTGGAGATTGTGAGGAGGGTGAGGAAGGGCTTTGATTGGTGAAGGTAAGTGCCAGTTTACAAGATTTACCTATTCTACGGCTAAGCCCTCTCCGTCTCTCCAGACTGCTTTCGGATTCTATACCACCCCTGAAACACTGAGTTTCTTGGATGCTGGGACTCAGTCTGCTTTTCTCCTCTGATGCCACAGTCTTCTCCTCCTCAAACTCCTCTGGTGTGCGCATGGCTGTGTTCTTCTCAACAGACACCTGATTGGACTTCTTAGCCTGTTGTTCTAGTAAATCTTTGCTTGGGTCATTGGACTCTGATAACTTCTGCACACAATCAGGCAGTTCAGACCAGGCCATAGTCTCCAGGTTCAAGTTCCCCTTTTTTGCACCTAACAATGGAGAATGTTGAGAAGTCCGTTCACTTGGAGCTGAAACATGGTGACCTAGAGATGAGTTTCCTCCTCCTTGCAGAAGATCTACAAGTTTCTGAAATTCTACTGTACTTGGTGTTTTAGTACCAGATCGCTTGTCCTCATCAGAAGAAACATTATCTCTTTCATCCACAGCCCTGGAATCCATATTCATTTTTCTTACAGAGGGATTCCTTGAATTTTGTCGTCTTCTTTGGTCTTGGGATTCCACTGGCCAGTCCCCAACAAATTCCAGCAGCTCTGGTTGCACTACATTGTCCTCAGAAAGAGGCTTGTCTTCACATCCCCCCTCATTATCTTGCCTTAAGGATTCATTATTGAGGTCAAAGTTCACAAGTTGATCAATGGCACCTGACTGTGCATTTCTATCATCTGCTCTGTCCCTCCTTACACGCTGAGCTATGGACTCAGAAAATGCCACAGGAGGTTCCAGAAACCTCTCTTTTGCTGTCACTGGAAAATCATCATTTGTCCAGGAGTCCATAAGGCAGGCATCTAGCTCCAGGTCCAACTCTTCTCCATCAAGCAAGTCGGACTGCGGCGACCCAGAACCTTCTAGAATGTTTTCACTAAATGCCATAGTCTCCTTGGAACTGAATGATCCCATTTCACTTTCTTCTTCACTAGTGGGAATAAAAGTCTTTCTGACAGAGGACACATCGGGCAGAGATGAGGAAAGATGTGCATTCAGTTTGCTCAACCCAGACTCACCAACAAGATCAGGGTGACTGATGCCAGTAAGGGAAAGAAAGAAATATTATGTCTTTTTTTAAAACAATGAAAATACTAATAACAAGACAAAATGAACATCAATAGAATGATTGTAATGCATGTGCTCACTGTGGATGGCCAGTTTTAGTCTGAGGTAAATCCCTAACACTTTGCACAGGTTCGGGTCTTTGTGAATTCATGATGCTTTGGACAGAGACAAATCGGTCATACCGATCCAGTATGCGTCTGATCTTTTCTTTTGTTACTTGGTGCCTTGTACGCCTTCAAAGAGAGGAAAGCAGGTATGTATGGTCAACATTTGTGATTGTGTGATTATTTAAGGCAATGGATTGCAAGGTTAGTTTGTTCACTTCAGAATTGTTCATATGGGGTGCAACTGTGCATAAATTAGTTTTGGTGTGGTTTTCTAAAATAGTTTTCTTTTATTTATCAACATAGTTAGGGGGGTTAATTCTAATCTGTGGTTGTTTGACATACTTCTCCAGCTCTCTAGGTTTGGTTTTCCACCATGTATCTGGCTCGCGAAACAGCACCTTATACCTGTGTTTCTGTGCCTAGGAAAAGAAATGACTACGATCAGTACAGTTAACTTGTGTGATCCAATACATGTAATCCAACAAATGTACAAATGTCCACATCCAATAAATGTAATCCAATAAATAAATGACCTTGTGTAGCCCAACAATGAATTATAATAAACTAATATAATTTATAATAAACGAATATAATTTAGTTTAGCAAAGCACATCTTTTAGTAGCATACAGTTATTAACCAATAAAGTGCTTTGAGACCTTTGATAATGTTTTATTATAAACTGCTTACCATGGCAACGTATGGCTTCATCTCCCAGCATTGCATATTGGTGTTGTCTATTATGATGGGTGCTTGGCCTTTTTCAAAAGCCTCTTTTGCTGAAAATTTTTTACATATTGATCACCAGAAAGACACTGCATAAAGATCAAGGTCAGACTGTGTATTCACAGTCAAACAACTGAACACACAGTGTGATAATTTCGAAAACATTTTTTTTTTTGTCTTGGGCTGAACAGGCCCTTTGTATAACTCACCTCTCTGGTGATTCCACTCATGGGCTTCTCCTAGTAAATTTGGCTCATAATGATACTGTCCATTTCTGGTAAAATAATCATCAGTGCTCAAAACGACCCCTCCTGGGTTCTGATCCAACATCGCACTGGACAACAAAACAAGAGAGAAACCTTACTTAAAACTTCTACTTAAGGCCATACCATTATGTGCGCTTCATAACTAAGACAATTTTAAAATCTTGTGGGATTGTAACCCATGATGCATTCAATCTAATTTCTAAATAAAACATCCAATGTCATTCAAAATGTAATTACCCCTAGGGAAATATACTTCCTCTAAATAATGCTGTACATAATAAACTATATGAAAACACAACAAAAAGTGCAGAATCTACATGCCATGTGTGTCTATCTTACATGGCCAGGGTAGTTTTGCCTGATCCAGGGGCTCCTCTAAGCAATACCAGCACTTGCCCCTCCAATTTGAGTCGGTTCTTGGGAGGCAAAGTCCATGACTTTGGTACAGCTGCAGAAGGCTTCAGAGGAGCTTGTCTGATAGGTCTATGAGCCATCCACTGAGCAGCAGGAATGGAGTTCATGTTCCAGGGCGTGGGATTAGGAATGACAGGGGTAATAAAGGCCGGACCAACACTGTGGGGATGGAATTCAGCTGCCTGATGGCTCCAGAACATGGCTGGTGTGCTGAGTGCTTCATTATGCTGGCTTATTGCAGGCACCTTTGTGTGGTTATGAAGCTGATCAGGTCTACGGTAGACTTGGAAGGCAGAGGGTCTTGGTTCAGTACAGCTGACCTCCCCTGTTAGGTGACCAAAATCAAGAGATATGTTTTTCTGCTCTGTGATATGAACCCCACCAAAACTCAATTCATTCACTGGCGAACTACCACCACAGGCCTTACTCAGCCTGGGACTGGAGAAGGAGCCCTTTTCAGTGGACTTATGTTTGCCCTTTTCATTTAACTGCTCAAGGTCCAATAGGGTTTGAGAAGCAGAAAGCTGAGTCTGGGATGTAAGAGGCAGAGAGGAAAGAGGGATTGACTGAGAAGGAGGGGGCAGGGCAGAGAGAGGTATGGATGACATACGAGTTTGAGAGCTAGCTTGTGTTTGCTGCAACGTAAAAGTTTCAAGTTCCTGATCTAGGAGTGTATCAAATTCTTCTGTGAGGTGTGTTTCATCAGGGCCAAGGTCCAGCTGAGATGCAGGCAGGTTTGAATAGGCAATGCTCTGTGCTGTTCCACTGTTGAGTTCTGTGTGAGTGTGACCTACTCCCAATAGAGCAGCAGCCCGCTCAAACCCTGAGATACAAGGAGGGGGTGGGGCTGTTCCCTCAGCAGCATCTGACAGCTCCAAAAGAGAATCCATTGCATTGTCCACTAATCCAAAGAGACAGTGGTGAAAACATGGAGTGGAAGAAAACCAAATGAATATTTCACTGTATTTATAAGGAATTTTACAATTTAAAATAGTTTAAAAATAAGTCTGATCTAGCAAACTATATGTGATCATGTAATTTTACAAATAAAATAGAATTAGGCCATATTCTCAAGTATACTTGACATACTTGGCTAAGCACATTGCAAACCACTTTCAAAAAACATTGGTCGACATATTTGATATGTACTGCCGAAATAAACAAGTCAACAGTTACTGTTTGTGTCTCAAATTACTATATAGATAAGCGATTGATGTTGTGGGACTGTACCCGTTAGCCGTAATGTACTTCCAAACAAGTTAACTTGTATCTTGTAAATAATTGAGCTGCCAAAATTATGTCAGTAACGGCCATTTATCCTTCACCTTTGAAATCCGCCTCTGAGAGAACCATGTAAATAACTTCAGAATCCAGATGTGAAAACATTTCTTGCATGCTCTGAATGATTTCGTCTCGGCTTTGAGTTTCCGCAGATCCATTTGTCCTGTGTGCCCGACTCTCAGGACCGCTCCCGTACTCTCGTCCGTGCATTGGACCTCGAGAGGGACTTAGACCATTTTTCTTTTTCTTTGGCATTCTGCTCTTCTCGTTAACGAAATAACAACCGATGAACTGTTTACTACAGGAAGCGAAAGCAGAGGAAAACAAGTCAAACAACTCTCCAAGACGACAGAAAAATGCTGCAGCGCCTCTATTGGACTAAAACAGCATGGTCACATATTGTGCTATCTCCAACTCCGATCATTTAAGCTGTGCTTCAGGTCAGAACACAGCTCGTTCCCTTTGAAATACCAAATAAAAAAGTAACATTAATTTACCATAACTGAAAAAATATAAAACATATAAAAACATTAAAAAAATAATAAAAATGTATATAAAAAAGTGACACTGGCATGTGTGTCTGCTTTCGATTTTTTCATATATACGTTTCCAAAACAGACAATTACAAAGATAATTGAATAGTACAAAATAATAGTAATAATAAGTAGTGTAATACAACATATATGTAATATACATATGAGATAAATGGATACATATAACTGGAAAAATAATAGAAATATAAATGGTAATAAATGTATAATAGCAAATAGTACATAAAATGAAGTGACATGCTGGCCAAGTATGGTGACCCATATTTGAAATTTGTCCTCTGCATATAATCCATCTAGTTAGTGTACACATATTGGAGAAGTTAGTAGTAAACACAAACCTGGAGCAGTGGGCACCACTGCAGCACCCAGAGTGCAATGGTGGTAAGGTGCTTTGTTTAAGGTCACTTCAGTTGTTACCTGCCGGTATTGGGAATCAAACTGGTCTGACTTCTGAACCAGTAGGCCACAAGTGCGACCATATGTATCTACTACAATTATTAATAATAAATGAATAACAGCAAAATATTAAATAAACTAGTCAGTAGTCACTCATACTTTGCAGGGTCATAGGCGGGCTAGAACTAAAACCCTTTGAACAAAACTTGCACAGCTTTTTTAAAGAGTTTCCACTGATCATCATGTAATTTAAGAGTGTTCCGATTTGTAGTGTGGTGCATGTCTAGTTTGTGAAAGACAGACACAACTAGAGTGAAAAATGATGGTTGTCCAAATTCTGCTTCCGGAATGGACTCTTTGAGAAAATAAATAACATCCTCTGAACCAATCAGACAAACTGATCAAGGTCACTCTGGTGCCCTTCCCTGACGATTACTGGTGAAAAAAACACTCAGCTGTTCTGAGCTCTTTGTACCTTCAGATAAAATCATGAGCCCTCTGCATCAAAAAAATAACTTTAACTCACTTTATCTTAATAGATCACTTAATAGATTTTATTAAAAATCTATTAAATGAATCAACTTATGATACTTTAGAAAGCAGTATGCTTTGATCAGAAGGCATAAAACTGGTACTGCTACTGTGACAAGCTGTGTTACTACCTGACAGCATTGAGCATTGTTTGAAAAACAAACATTCAATTATGTGCGACTAACATAAGAAAATGTGGTTTGACAAACGTAATAAAGGTATGTTTAACATACTATGGTAAATTAATTTGTGTTGATGCAACTAAACAGATTTAATTACAATGACATGAATTCTGATGATTATAAATTTATTTTTAAGTGCAAGACATTTTTCTTTCATCTTAATGTAAGATGAACAAGGCTGTTTTTATCATATTAGATATAAGAATTATAAGGAATGTGCACATATTGTGAATTATTTCAATAAACCTTTTTACAATGTGGGCAGAATGTGAAGGCAGTGAAATCATTACTGTGGCATTACACAACAGTGAAATATGCTGAGTATTTGCTCACCAGAGAACACAGATACAGGACATAAGGCAAGTGTTTTGCGTGAAGTACTTTTAACATTTAGGTTTTTCTTTGTCCTGATGTTGATTGAGAAGCTCTTGGAGCCTATTGAGACTCCAGGCACCACCAAGAAAACTGATAAGCATCTGACACAGTCAACAGGTTACAGACAGAGCTACTGTAAACTTATTGATGCATTGATTACTCACATTGAGATAAGGTTCAATCAGAAGACATTCAAGGTCTCACTTAACAGAAAACCTCACCCTTTTAGTTACAATGTTAGGAGACGTGAGACAGGAGTTGCAAGACTTTAAAAATGTCATTACTCCCTTCAACACAGACATTGATGCTTTAAACCTACAAGAAACACTAAAACCACTACTGGTTCTCTGCATCATCTTATCTTCACAAACTCATACACATCTCAGTAAATGAACATCGCCTTGTTTTCCTCATTTTGTAAGTTGCTTTGGATAAAAGTGTCTGCTAAATGCCTAAATATAAGTGTACAAAACCAGGCAAATGTGCCTGAGATGAAGAAGCAAACAGCTGAAAGGTTGTTCTCAAATTTGAGGTGACTAAAAACACACCTGCAATTCTCCACCACACCCTGAAGAGGCTCAATACTACTGCTATCTTCCACACATAATGCAGGCATTGATCTTAGAAAACAGAGCATTGTTTTTATCTATTTTTATCAAAACATATAAAGAATTTTGAATTCAATTTATTTGTTAAATTCCAACAAAATTGGAATGTAAATTTTGTTGACCATAGTATTGCATATGGTATGCTTGGAAATACTGGTCATGGGATTTAAGGTATTTGAAATATGCTGTCTCAAATATTTTCAGTAATGTAATTTAATTTTTATAAATGAAAAGTAACTGATTTATCCCTATAGTTGAAGAAAACAAGCTGAAGTTCTACTTGTATTTGTTGTACAAAGTATACATTTTATTTTAGAGTATAAAATTTGGAGGCATGTCTGTCCATTGTAACACAGTACTCTTATGCCATGCTCATGCAGTTCCTCCAATACATGCAAAACTTTAAAAATGGCAAGGTACCAGAAATTTTATCTGGCAACAAAAAGTTGGTCAGGTAGTAAGCAACTGGACCCTACGTTTTTGTCAATGTATGGTAACCCATACTTGAAATGTGTCCTCCATATCCAGTGAATAGTGCACACACACACCTGGAGCAGTGGGCAGCTATCACTACAGCGCCCAGGAGCAACTGGAGGAAACGTCAATCTTACTATTTTTATGCCAACACAATCAAACTTGTGACCTCTGGGTTACAAGTCAGACTCTCTAACCATTAGGCCACGACTGCCCTCATTGTAGCCCAACCATGATAAAAACAAGAGTCTAGGTGGCTACGTCCATTTCATTCATACCATCCCCAATATCCACAAATGCAGACATTTTTAGTATATGAGGATTGTTCTAGACACATTTTGACAGCAATAGCATCCATCGTGCAAGTCTCACATCCATAATCTAGCTGGGTCTTCCTCTTGTTGTCATTTCAGCATGCCCAGCGTCATCATGTTGGGGCCATGCTTGGTATCTACAGAACTCATCCACCTTCATAAAATGAAAAAATAGTAATTTAATGTATTAGATCCAGTATTTTGTAAAACTGCAATCAAATATAATGTGCAATCAAGAATACCTTTGTAATGTATGTGGATATGGGAGATCAAGAAGAGACTTTTTCCAAATAGTTAAACACTTTTGGACCTTGTAAGTGAAGACTGAGGCCAAACGCCCTCTGCTCTCTTATGTACTTGTAGCCCTGTTGTAACAAGAGGACGACCTGAAATTCAGTTGGAACCTATTTGTAAGTACTCTTGCAGTAATTAGAACTATAAAGTCTAAAAAGATGGGAAAGTATATACATTAAGTAAAAAAAAATATTTTACCACAGTAGAAACTGAGCCTCTCTTTTAGTTCTTCATTTATGAGAGTCTTCCCCTTCAGATCCTCTAGAAGATCGTGCACTATGTTCTTTGCCCTCTGTTCTCGGTCCTTCACATTCCTGATCTCTCGCTCCAAGCTCTCCACTCTGGCCAAGGCTTCACTGAGTCTGGCCTTTAGAACAGTGGGAGATGCAGGCAATGCATAGGAGTGGTCCTAGTACAAAGAAGGATAAAAATATTTTGGGTAATGTTGATAATGTATATATCTTCATTTAGTCACATTCATTCCATCCCTGATGTGTAAGACTTACATGGTTGATCTGAACATTGATTATTTTTTTTGTAATGAGATTTTAAATGGGTAGATCAATAGAATGGTAGAAAGGAGGCAAAGAACCCTCTAAAAATCTCTAGCTGTTTTCAGATGAACAACAAAAGTAATACAGACCTGGGATGGAATGAGTGAGTAAATAAGAACAAATGATATTTTTGGGTGGAATAATTCTGTAATCTTATTTTCCCTCAACATCACAGTCATCACAGTGTGTTGTGTTATTTAAAGTGTGCATGTGTGAAGGAGTCTGAAAGTTGTGGCAGAGATGTTTCAATATTACCAGAATCATAATGTTCATAGCTGTTCAAAGCTTAACTAGTACAAATACAACGTTAGGCAGAGGAGGCACAGTCTCTTGGAAATGCACAGAACTATCTACTGACAGGCGCTCTTTAGCCCTCCTTGAGGCTTGTGTAGTCCTGGCTGCCACTGGCTAAAAAAGAAGAAAGATATTAAAATATTGAAATATAAAAATAAATATTATTAAGTCATGACTTTATGACAGACTATGAAATTATTACAACCCAGTTATGATAAACGTATTTTTGTAGATGAGACGGGAATCTGAAGACTGATGGTTTAGCTCCATCCCTAATCCTCACAGTCTGACTTGTCCTGTCAAAGTCCTCTGGCTTAAAGTGCTCACTGCATAACACAGAGGACCCACTTGCGGAAAACCTTTCCCTTCGTACAGCTACTTCCCACTGCCTCCTTAACTGTTTCTTTTTCGGAAACCTTCAATACATCAGAAAAGCTACCTAAACCAACTAACTGCAGTAAGATTCACATTATGTCAGTCGCTTAGCCGAAGCGATTAATTTGTTATAAAAGTAGGGTTTGAAAAAAACGGTAATATAGATGAAAAACACGAATATTGGCAATTAAGTTTGTAATATAAACTATAATATACGATACAACTTTATAAGAAATCATGTACACACTGTGATTTGTTATAAAACTTTAACAGCTAATTGGCGATATGTCTAGCTATTAATCTCACTCCGGTGGCCAATTACCAAGCTTTCAACATAATACAAACAGAATCAACTGTTTGCTCTTACTTGTGAAAGGTAATTCCCCGAGACCTGTTTTAACTTGTGCGACGGTTTGTACATCCCCAAGCTGCACAAGAATCTTGAAATAAAAGAATTTTAAAATAAAAATTCGTAAACTAAACACCGTTTCTCACTGACAGACGAATTGTACATAAAATGTAATCATATGTTAAATAAAGTTATAAAAATATACCATATAAATATATCTTCTAAAAATATTACTGTTAATATTTAAACACCTACTAGTTTATTTAGATTAAAAAAAATCACATGTACACAAAAAAATAAAAGTACTACACTGAAAATGTCCCATGCTACCTTATGCACTTTCATATAGAGTTTTAGTAGATTCAAACATGTATTTTTGCCGTTGTTTATTTAAATGTCTTAATAGTTGCAATGTAAATTAAAAGACACGAATGCTTTTCATCTTTTTTTATTTTCATCGTTTAATTGTTTTGGAGGCCTCAGGTTGGATTACTCAAAATCTTGTTAAAATGCTAGGTTTAATTGATCATGACATCCAATGTTATAAAGCTTAAACTTAAATATAACTAATATAAACTTACATGTAACTAAGATAAAAACCAAAAAACAAACATGAACACACAACACAATCGTTTGACAAAACGATTAATTCATGCACCTAAACAATGAGGTCAACATATTACACACACACAGACTTATTATACTAAATAACAACATACTGTACATTTCTTAAGCGACCAAACGCACGATACAAACCGCATGCATAATAACAGCCATTAATCGGCTGTTTAATAAACAGCCATAATTAAAACGTTTACCTTAAAATTAATGGAAACTTTCATTAAAACTATTAAAATTCTAGCCTATGTGCTACCATACAGCGTGATCGACAGCTTACCTGAACTGCCATTTTCTTTAGCGCGCTGAAGGTCGCCGCCCCTCACTTCCGGCCTGAGCTTTTTTGAGCTCCGCCCCAATTTGGAGGTCTTTATGCTGCACTACCGACTTTAAACCAATGGGGGCGCTGTGTATCAATTTTCCACGCGAGGACGTATATACATTTCTGTATGAAAGAGAGGGGAGCTTTGTGCCAGAAACTAAAAAAAAAAACTCAAACCCGAACCTGACCCATGAATTAAAACAACGACTTATCCGTGAGGTAATGACCGTGGATTGGATTCTAGGAGATTGTGATTGTGTTTGCTCGGGGAAGTTTAATACGCACAATTTATGTGAGATGATCAAGTTGGTGGTCGGTATTTGCCTCGCTGAGTGAACTTATGCAGAGAAAACAAGTAAACAATTTAGATATCCTGGCCTCTAAAGTTAGGATAACGGCCACAGAGGTGTACTGTCCAGTGAGAGATCTGGGATAAATGCATTTGTGGTGAAAGCAAAGGGCGGGTTGTTATTTTAACTGGTAACTGGTGTTTGCTGGGTGTTTGTTGAATAGTTAAAATAGAGGCCTGGAGCTGACGGCTAGACTATTAGCTCAAAAAGCTAGTTTACTCCGCGATGTATTTTCAAATAACATTGTATTGTTGGAGTTATGTCAGATTGCATTTGTTGTATTGATAGTCATGTCAGAAAAGCTTTAAATAGCATAATAGTGTTTCGTTTTGGTGTAAAAGCGCGGGTCTCATTAGCTCTCTTGCTAGTGCTGCCGTTAGCCTCATTAGCTTCGTTGTTTTATTCCTCGAATTTCTGGAAAGAGTTGCGTGTAACGTTTCCATGCCATTCAAGGTTTCAGGGGGCGTAACCTCTCGTCCAGAGAGCAGAAAACTGAAATGCATACGGTGTTTTATATTGTTTTTTGTAGTGGTGTGGTAGGTTTGTACGCTGAACTTCAGTGTTGTTGCCCATAGAGGCCAGTAGAGGATCATCTGTCTGGGGAAAGATGATGGAGTTCCCGCAGCAGCCTCAACAGCAGAGACCGGCGGGGGACGGAAAGATCACTTACCCGCTGGGTGTCAAAGAGATCACTGATAAAATCAGTAATGATGAAGTCGTCAAACGGCTAAAGGTAAGAGCCTAAGCGATTGCAATCACATCCCAGGAATTATTATATTAAGGACACTATGTCAACTTTCATTAAAGCATTATCAATTGGACAGGATTCTTTCTAGATGGATTGATTAGATTCAGTGGTGGCCTCTAATAACCTATGAAATTTTTAAAATTTATTAACATTCATGCCACTCACTTTTATGCTAGAAGCTGGTTAAATAGCATCCCTCTTGAGTTCTTGTTAAATCTATTTGATTCATTAATTCTTTTGAAAGTAAGTATACTGTTTCCAGTCAGTAAAATGCTGGTAAAGTATCACTGTTATTACAGGCTTGCGACTTTCATCTGATGATTAAGAAATATTGTAGGAAAGATCATAATATAGCACTGGCTTTGATTTGTGCTAATAAGCAGTCACCTAGCACTCCCCTTGGAAACCACCCACAACCAATCTAGCATCATGGCAGTGTGCTTTGCACAAGCAAGCGCCACTCACAATTCCTCTTGTTTCATTATAATATAGTTTTTTCAATCTGATAGATGCAAGCCATCAGCAGTTCTTGTTGTCTTTTCCAGTGCATGATATCTATTGAACAAGCGCACATTTAATAAAATAAAATCCCAATAGTTTTGAGCTTGAGAGCATAATAATGAAACCCCTCACAGCACAGACAGATTCATGGTACACAATAAGCTGATTGGCCACAATACCAGACTCTTGTAATTGTTTTTATGGATTTTTCAATGCCTAAATTTAAAGCAGCCACCTGTTGTACTGACATCACTCACTTGTAATGTTTTATTGTTCAAAAATGCTGGTTATGGATTTTCAGTTATATTATGTTGGCGGATACAGTATTTTTTAATGGAGTGGATAATGATCAATAATTCCAATATGTTGCATGGCCTGAAATTCATTTCTAAAAATGGTGTTATTCATTTTGTGAGAACTATATATATTTTGTGGGAATACTATTGATACAGATACATCCAAAATTGTGCCATATTTTATATAGTTTCCTGGTAGAGTGTAATGCTTTTGTGTTGAATAACTACATCTCTGTTGTTGTATTTGGCACACATTATGTTTTATGTAAGTAGGAATATGCTTATAAGTTTACCATCAAACTAACACAAACAAAACTAAAATTCATTGATACACAGAGAAAATGCATGGCTAAAAAAATTAATGTCACCTGAGATGTAACTGTGAAATGCAACAGGTTTTCATATAGAAACATTGTTGAAAAATTAACACCCAAATAAACACACCTCTCCATTCATTGCTTCGTCCTTAAAATAATGAACACACACTAAGCAACACAGGCTTAGAAATTAATGTTTTTATCATAGCTGACACCAAGATAATAATGCAAATGAGCAAACAAGTAAGGATGACACAAGTATATACAAGCAAGACTTGTAGACTAACAAAGATGTTAGTGGCGCAGTTGCTACACAGTTTCTACAGCTAATATTACAACAACAGCATAACTTGGTTCTGGGAAAACCAATGTTACTCATGTATCGACCAGAGTCAAAGCAACCTCAGCATCCATTTTCAGGCCATCTCGCTCTACCATCTCTCCAGTGCTGAAAAGCTTTTGTAATGTTATTGTGGGTCCTAACTGTCCTTTTCTTTTATGGGACATCTGTAGAAAGACTGTCCCACCTGTTCACTCTCTATTTTTTCCTATCAAAAGTGTACGTGCACCCCATTATTATTTTATTATTGTAAAATAAGTAAATAATATAATTGTTGTATTTTTTGCTGATTGCTTATGAGAGCATCCACTTTGGTTTTTCTCTTATATACGCAACCAAGATTTTTTCAAACGCAATATTTGTACTGCAACACACACACAATAGAAATCGTGTTAACAGGTTTGATTTGATAAAGATATATTTTATATCAGCAAGGTAAGTGATGTACTGTTTAAATGGGAATTGTTTTCTGAATAAAGGTTAAATGTATGTGCGTGCGTGTATGCGCGTGTGTGTGTGTGTGTACATGGGCATTATTTAAGGTGAGGGTCATAGCGCTTTGTTGCTATTTTAGTGACCATTCTGAGGAGTCCTCAATTAGTCTTATGTTATAGATTACATTTTTACAGTTTCAGTAGGCTACTGAAACCATATGCTATAACTATTTATCCCTCAAAAAAACTATAATGAAGGTACACCAGGCAGCACAACACAAAATCTTGCGACAGGATATTGTACAGTTTTGTGATGCATACCATGGTACAGTGGTATATAGTACATATAAAATAGATAGTGTTTAGTAAAGGTTTGAAAGGATTCATGTTTGGTTAGAATGAAACTAAAATCGCAAAGTATGTCAGTGCAACACCAGTTTACTTAATTTATCTAACCTCCTAGGGCTTAAAGTCCCTAATAAACCAAAATGGAAGGTTTTTTTTAGGTTTTAGTATGATTATTTTAGCCTTAAGGATAGCTGTCTGCAAATTAGCTTCTCAATTCCACCACTATGAATTCAAGATTTTTATATCATTCTGCAACTCAGCTTCTCATCAGACTTCTAGGCAGTGAGGTAAACGAAATGCTATTGGGAATTTAAAAGGGTAAATATTGGGAATTTAAATAAAAAACTATGCCCCTCCCTAATTCCATATTTCTGTGGAAATTACGTCAACGCATTGAAGAAAGCTGCACATTTTAAGGCACTTTAGGGTTTCTTTAAGGGGTGTACTCACACTAGGCACAGTTGCCTTAAACCATGCCCGAGCTTAATTGTCCCCCCCCTCCATATCCCACTGCTGGCCTGCATACATACACTGGCACTTAAGGTTCCGGGCTGGAGCGCGCTTACACCATTACTGATGCAACTTTTTGTTTAGAAGAAAAGCACTTTCTCTAATACACTGCCTAATAGATTTATCATTTATGCCATGTAGCGATTTTTACTTGATTGTATAGGACATATCAAATATTACGTAGACAGCTGACTTGGAGCAATTTAAAGTTTTACTTGCAAACTGCAATTTTTGTTCATCAGTAAGGTGAAAATCAGACCCTTTATAAACCTAAATATACTTACTAATTAATAAATTAATTTAATTAATTGAAAAATGTAGTATCCAAGAAGGTGTTTGTTTTCGCAATGATGAGTAGCTGTTCCATTCTCTGGTACAGTTAGTGCTTACACTACATGCGAACTGTGCTCAAGCACCTTGGACTATTTGCCAAAGTCAAAAGAGGCAATGCCTCTCACCTTTTTCAATGTAAGTTAATGGGGTGGTTGCTTGGGTGTGGCTATGAAGTAATGTCACTTTTTTGCTGCTTGCTGAGCGATATGAGCCCACCCCCAAGTCTCTACAAAATTCTTATGTGGAACTATGACTTCATAAAATTAGTCATAAAGCATAAGCCTATAGAATTTGTTCCACTTATTGTATGCCCGAAAAACATTGTACACTTGATCACTCCTCTCCTCAGTAAGCATGGGTATATGACAAACGGTGCAGCATGAGTTACGTACCAAAGTTTTGTCCAGCAAAAGGTGATGAGTAAAGTTCAAGAGTAAAAGTGATGTTTTGCTTTGCAAGCACCACTAATAATACGTTTAAATAAAAAAATTTAATTGGATTTCTCAAGCCAACATAATTAGGTTAGTCTCCACAAACCTCTGGTGCAAGTGAATTTGCAGATAAAAGAAAGTGCTTAGCCAAAATCAAAATCTGCTAAATCAAAAATACATCTTGACAAAGTAAAAATACACTTCCACAAGTTGTGTCTCATTTGTGCTCTCACTTTTTGTAGGCTAGTTTTTAATAGACACTGTGGGGCCAATGCATTTAAATTTTTCTGGCACTGAGTAATATTTTTTAATTAAATGAAAAAAGATGGTATGATTGTTGGTGAGAGTCTGGGAGTGTTTTAGAGGTAATTGGAGTGGCTGTTGTTCGCTGATTTGCCTCTGTGCTGTTTTGACTGGCTGAAACTCAACTGTCTGCTTCCCCTGAGCTTGGAGGCAGACTGCCCTTCCCCCACTCTACACGTGTACACACACACACACACACACAGAGCCCCAGTGCAAGACAGAATGTAGACAAAAGCAACTCCCCCTGGGTCCAAGAGCTACAGGGATTCTAATGTTTCTGTAAGACCTTGTTTACATCTAGCCTTAATATAATTTTTGAGTAATATGATTGCAAGTGTTGGAAACAGGCTACAAAAATTTTTTGGATCTCAAATCACGTTATGTACAGTTATGTAAAGTATGCACATCCAGTATTGGAGCTGTTTGACAGAAATAACAAATATTTCTCGAAATGTCTTATTTGCAGGATTATAAGAATATGAAAGTATAGTTGGAAACAATTTGCTACCTTAGAATTATAAGGTTCTATCTGATACTTTTGTCAAAATTGAGTTATTGACATATTCTTACTCTAATATAACTTATTGACACTAATAAAGGTGTTTTTTGAAAATGCATTTTGGGTATTTAATTTGAAAAACAAAAGTTCTATTTGCGAAATTGAACTCAAACTTGGTCTTATAAGGTTCTATCTGCGGCGGCCCAATCATAATTTGGAATGTACACAGGAGGACCAATCAGGTTTGATAAAGAACTTACTTCTTTATCAAAGTCAAAGTGGAGTTTATTGTCATCTCTGCCATATACAAGTACATAGTGAAACGAAACAACGTTTCTCCAGGACCAAGGTGCTACAGTACAAAACAACACAACACTAGAATGTATGACACAAAACAGGAATGTACAAGGTATATACAAAGAACACTATATACATAAAGTGCACAAAGTGCAACCAGACAGCACAAGACAGTAACGCAGACCAAGAAACAGTTCTGTACAAAAGTGATTTCAGTGATTTTGTAAAGTGACGACAGTGCATCATTCAATAGTGCAGATATTAAAAATAATAAAGGTAGTGCAATGGTGGTGATGTACAGTACAGACCAAAAGTTTGGACACACCTTCTCATTCAAAGAGTTTTCTTTATTTTCATGACTATGAAAATTGTAGATTCACACTGATGGCATCAAAACTATGAATTAACACATGTGGAATTGTATACATAACAAAAAAGTGTGAAACAACTGAAAATATCTCATATTCTAGGTTCTTCAAAGTAGCCACCTTTTGCTTTGATTACTGCTTTGCACACTCTTGGCATTCTCTTCAAGAGGTAGTCACCTGAAATGGTTTTCACTTCACAGGTGTGCCCTGTCAGGTTTAATAAGTGGGATTTCTTGCCTTATAAATGGGGTTGGGACCATCAG